>WBMV01008303.1:817144-877244 GCA_013396655.1 Campylorhamphus procurvoides | reverse complement strand
TGGTACAATATCGGATGTAGATGCTGTTTTCTTCATTGAGGTCTGTCACGGCCCTTTAGAGCATCATGCTGAAGAAAGATGTTTGTGTACTGGATGACAAACAAACAAGCCTCCCCTACAGTTGGTTCAGAAGGGACAGCACTAGTACCTGCAATGGTCAGGTGGGATCTGAATGCTTTCCTTTTGCTCACTGCAGCCCAGCTCAGCCTTCAGCAGGGACACATCTCTGCAGCACTTATTTATATATTTTCCCTCCCCTTGCTCCTGAGAGAAATCAATTCCATTCCCCAAACAATGGCGAAGGCCTTGAGGAGATATTGATCTGTGGCAGAGCCGGAGAAGGGAACATTTGTGACACAGAGATGCTCTTTTGTAAGTAAAAGATAATTACCAGATCATGGGGACACTTGCTGAATAGGATAACATTAAATAAGCATCAGGGTGAAGGGCACCAAGGCCTCAGAATGAAGCACTGGAATAGTGCTGTCCTCCCTGGCAGCTCCAGCTCCTCCTCCCTGCTTCCCTCTGCCATTTCACCCGCCCCCCACCCCAGCCCCTCCTTTTGTCCCCCTGCTCCTTCTATTTTCATCTCTCTGTCCTTTCCCTTCAGTTCCTGATTGTCCTGTCTCACCCAAATAAATACCAGATAACCCTGCCTAGAATGCAGCCCGTCCTTGCCAGATGGGGCTCCCAGCTGCACCCGGAGCCAGTGGGTTCCTGTCCCCCAAACCAGGGCAGCAGAAGGAGCTGTTTTCCTTGCTTTGGTTTTACTGGTACTTCTTAAACCGTGATTTATTTATTTCAGACCTCTGCAGCAGCACTGAGCTCTGCAGTAATGAGTGCCATGGTGATTTTAGTCATTTTGAGGTAAGGGGGATTGGATGGGGCAGGGGGTGTCCCCTGCTTTGAAGTTTCAGCAAACAGGACTAGGATAGGGGGAAGAGCTGCAGGATCCAGAGCCCATGTCCTGGCTTGTGCTGGCTCAGGAGCTGATGGTGGACTCTCAGCATGTTGTTAGCAACACATGTGCTTGGACCACTGGACTGCTGCTGGGTGTGGGGACCTGGCATAGCCATGACAATGCTGTAGCTCTGTGAGTGAGGGCACAAACAGGGCTGGGAGTGCTACGAGGGCCAGTAACTCCTAGAGCAAGCCCAAACCTGGAAAAGGGATGCTTGGAAGGCTTGTCTCCACCTGTGCTGCTCCTGGGACCACATGGGAGGCTTTCCCCTCTGGAGCAGTGCCTGCTACTGCCATGGTGGATGGTCAAGTTTGGCTCATGGAAGAGCCACAGTGGATTTGTTACCTTAGCTCTTCAAGGCATCCCTGTCAACCCCCAGCTCCTGGATGCACAGTCCCAGAGCAACAAGGGCCTTGACACAAGGTGTGTTCCCAGATATCGCATTATTGGGCAGCTCTTCTGCCTGAACTTGGTGTTGTGGGCACTCAAAGCTGCACAGGGTTGTTCAGTTAGAGGACTGGATGATGATGTGATTCACTGATGACTGGGAGAGCCACTGCCAACTGCATCTCATGCATTGGCACAGCTCAGGGTATGAAAAAACAACCCAACTCAAAATACTATGTCATAAAATGTCCCTATTTATTTACACTGACACTGGTTCTATTCTCTTAATTACTTGCTGATATACTCCAAATGGATTATCATGTGTTTTGCAAGATTATTGGATCCCTTATAAGAAGAATGACCCTTGGACCATGGGCTCTGCAGGTCCAGGAGGGAGCATAGAGGGTCCTGTCCCTTCGTGAGGCATTGCAAGCTGTGTGTCCCATCAGCCACCACTGACTCACCAGGTCTCACCAGATGGTTCATAACGTCTGCCACCACAGCCTGAGCGCCAGCAAGGTCTGTGCTCCTCAAACACCCACAGAGGTACAGCCACTACCTGCATATCTGTATGGGCAAGTGAGGCTGGGGCCCTTCAGCCTCATGCCCTGGCTCTGGAGCTTTCTTTTGACTGCAGCACATTTCCAAACCCACCTCTCCAGCACTTCAGTTCCTGTAATGCCTCCTGGCTGTTATCAACATGGTGTTGAAGATAAAACCAAGTGCTTTCCCCTACTTCAGGGGTGAAAGGGCTCTGGTATCTGAGGGTGTGAGCTGATAAGGGCAGCAGCCACCTCCAGTCCTCCCCTTGAGCTCAACTGGCACGGCGCTGGCACCTCTGGCTGGAGCTGCTGCTGTCCTTGCTGCATAGTTCCTGCTGCTCCCATGCAGCACCTTTGGATCCTGTCAGCGAGATGCAGGGCTGAGCAGGGGGCTGGAGCACAAGCTGTGATTTCCGTGCCTCTGTCAGCTCCCTGGAGCAGCCCTGTGTCCTGGTGCTATTAAGTGTCTCAGAGCTATTCCCTGCCATCAGGAGGTGAGAGCTGGCTTCACAGCCTGACCAGCACTGTGCAAAGACACCAGAGTTTGTGCCTTTAAAATAAAAAATACTAATAACACTAAAAAGCCCATTACCATTATTGAATAAAATGCCAACAATTTAAAAAAACCACCCTCTTTTAAATATTGTTGCTGCATTTCCAGCTGTTCCAATCTCCTGTATTTAGTTATCGTAACAACAAAAGTGCTGCATCTGATTTGAGCAGCGGGGAGGCAGCACCATTATTCGGGAGGATTTTAAGCCGTTGGGTTTTCTTCCTCGCAGTGGTGCTCCCTTGCCTATTAGTGGCCCCTTTGTTGCCTTGGCACCTCTGGCCCGGGTGGCAGTGATGGCATTGGCGGAGGGCCCTGCCAGTGCTTAGCAACAGGGGATGCTGGGGAGCAGGGCATGGTAGGTGGCTGCCAAAACCAGGGCAGAGGAGCTCTGCTGCTTCAGCAGGGGGGTCTTGCATGGCACAGTCCGTGGGGAGAAGGAAAACGGAGCGAGCAAGACCGAGGCAGCAGCAGCTGCGGGGAGCACAGGGCTGAGTAGGGCTGGGTGCTGGAGGAGGGGGTGGTGCTGGGGGCAGTGCTCTGTCAGCAGCTTGGACAGATCATGGAACCGTTTAGGATGGAAAAGAGCTCTAAGATTGTAGAGTCTGAACTCTAACCCAGCACCACTGTGTTCACCACTAAGCCATGTCCCCAAACACCACATCTACATGTCTTTTAAATCCCTTCAGGGATGGTTACTCAACCACGTCCCTGGGCAGCCTGATCCAATGCTTGACAACCCTTTTGGGGCAGAAGTTTTTCCTAATATCCAATTTAAACCTCCCTTGGCACAATCAGAGGCCATTTCCCCTTGCCCTATTGCTTGTTCCTTTGGAGAAGAGACCAACTACCATCTGACTACAACTTTCAGATAGTTGTAGAGAGCAAGAAGGTCCCCCCTGAGCCTCCCTTTCTCCAAGCTAAACTCGCCCAGCTCCCTTAGCTGCTCCTCAACAGACTTGTACTCTGGCCCCATCACAAGCTCCATTCCCTTTCCTGGACACGCTCCAGACCCTCAATGTCTTTCTCATCATGAGGGACCTAAAACTGAACCCAGGATTTGAGGTGTGGCCTCACCAGTGCCCAGTACAGGGGGATGGATGGTCACTGCCCTGGGCCTGCTGGCCACACTACTGCTGATCCAAGCCAGGATGCCACTGGCCTTCCTGCCCATCTGGGAGCACACCAGCTCATGTTCAGCCGCTGTTGACCACCACCCCCACGTCCTTTTCCACTGGGCAGCTTTCCAGCATGTGGTTTTGTCACCCCAGATTTGAGGGGATGGAGAAGAGGGCACAGGCACCTGATGTCAGAGACTGCGGCACATGCTGGGGTGGCTGGAGAAGCAGGAGCAGACTGGGGACAAGGACGTGGCAGATCTCCTTCTTGTAGGAAGATGCTATTTTGGTACCATCTCCCCAAGGTGGGAAGGGTTGGCAGAGATGTGCAAAAGCGTGCAAAGGCTCTCAGAAACATCTTGAATGGCCTTGAAGAGCCAAGTGGAGACAAACTGCTACTGCACAGCCCCTGAGGACTGCAGGAGCTGATGAGCCTGGTGGGAAGGACCTGCAGTGTGCATGTGGGACAGCTAACACAGCCCTGGAGGGAGGTGGCAGAAGGTGCAGGTCCCAGTGGCACAAGGTCACGGTGCTGCTGGCCAAGCAGTGGGCAAGGCTGGCAGTGACCTGGGCCCCTCAACCATCACATTTTGGGTGCTGGGTCACATGAAAGCTTTGTAAGCAGGAGTGACCATATTGTCCCTGGGTTCCCACCGTATGTTCCCCAAAAGGTTACCTCCAACCAGAGGCACATTGTGGGTAATGAGATGCAAATTGATAGCAAGACAATAAGACTGTCTTGTGAGCCCTTCGACGGGGGCCAGTGTTTAAAAGTCAGCCTGATTGCCTCGCTGGCAATTTGCATAGCATTAACCAGAGAGATTTTCTTTTTAAACTTGAACTTTTTTTTTTTTTTCTAGAGGTCACCTCAAAGTAATTACAGCTCTGGTGTCGCTTCATGAAAGAGAACTCTGTGGTCGTGGTGGCAGGGTTGGAGTGTGAGGAGGAGACCTGGCATGGGGAGACCTGTCCACAGGAACCTGGGTGGGCTTTAGTGTGTGCACTGGGATAGTTCAGTAGGAGAGACCCACTGGGAGCGTGTGTGTGCTGGGCACCGTGTCTGCCATGGGAGAGAGCAGGGGCAGCAGGGCTCGAGCCCCAGGACATGGAAGGGATTGATCCCCTCCACTGGTTATCTCCAGCACAGGCACAACCTCCTCTGGGGTCCCACCTGCTTTGCTGAGCTGGAAGGAGATGGGGTGACCCCACCGCCCGCTTGGGATGCTGCAATGAAGTTTAGGAGAGCCAAGCCCTGGGGTGTTTGCACCTTCTCAATAGTTTAGTTCAAGCAGGGATTTCAAAGTTATTTCATTGAACTCAGTGTAAAAGCAACTGAGGACCTCAGCCAAGGAGTTCTGGAGGAGAGGTGGGGTCAGGCTGCGGGGGGCATGGTGCTGTGGCTGCTCTGCTCTGACCTGGGCCATTTGCTTTGACAGCTGAATGCTTTGGGTTCAAACTGGGCAGGTGTCCCTTAGTCTTGCAGTTGGACAAGATGTTTACCACAGGTCACATCCACCTGAACTATGCTGTTGTACTCTACTCCATTCTATTTCTTAGCAGGTTAATAGCTTAGTGTAGATCTTTGCTAAACCATTTGGTTTGATCACAGTGACAGTGCTGTCACTGGCAGCTCTGCCAGCACTCCTGAGGAGCAGCCTGGAGCAGTGACCAGCTTGGAGGGAGATGGGGCTGCCCTCTCTTCCCCAGCCTGTGAGCAGGCACAATGCTCTTCAGAGGTTCAGCCAAGCTACTGCAAATGCACAGCCAGTGCTCTGAAGGATCACCTCTTGTTATCGAGGCTTTCTTCAAGACAGGAAGCACGTCCTCTGTGCTCAGTGACCATGGGTGGACACGGGATGGTCATTCCAGATGGTGTCTGTCTGCTGTGATGTTCCCTGGATGGGGTTTGCCACCGGTGGTGCCACGGTGTGAGCGGTCTCTGCAAGGCAGCACATCCCTGCCGTGGGAGGCAGAGAGCCGGTGCAGTGATGGGTTTGAAGAGCCAGCTGGACAGTTTTATCCCCATTAATATCATTTGTAGTTATGCAGGCGGTGGCTATGATACAAATAATTAAATCTCATGCTTCACAGCATCAGCTGATCACTTGCTGCAGTCAGGAGTGAATCTCCTATGCAGAGCGCACGCGACTGATTAGCTGTGTTAGAGGGGTCAGTTTAGATCTCCTTCCTCTGTCTTGTTCCTCAGTTTCCTTCCTTCTGGCTGCAGCTATGAGGCTCAGCACCAGGACATCCCTTTCTCCTCCTTCACAAAAGCCCTGCTGTTGTAGGATGCTGGAGATGCTCAGGGGAGATGGCATCCTCTGCTCCTGGCCAGAGGGTTCAGGCCATGTGCTTGTTTGCCTCCCACCTTCTGGTAGTGCTCAGATCCTGAATCCTTGGGATCTTTCTCTCTGGACCGCCACAAAGCACCCATCATCTCCTGCCCAGCTGGTGTGTGGCTGTGACTTGATGTCACAAAGTTCTTCAGCCTCCTCCTCATTGCCTAGAAAGGGTCCATCTTCTAGGCTGAAGCCAGCTGAATACACACACATCATCTCCTTTCTCTGTGGCATCCTTTTGCCCTGTTTTGTTGCCGATTATCAGAGATGTCTGGCCCGAAAACAGAGTTCCCAACACTCCTCTGGTTTGTCAGCAGCTCTGGCACCCATGTCTTCTCCATTCCCTGAGCAGCCCCTTTTCAGGACAACATCCTGGCCAAGCCTGGAAGCATGAAGATCAGCAGTGTGATGGCACCAGGTTATTGACCAGTGCTGGCTTAGCAGGTCACTGTGGCACTGCCCTTCTTAGCTGGGAACAGCAGAGCTGCTGCTCTGCCTCTGCGCCTCATCAAGGGAATCAGGGTGGGAAAACTGAGCAGAGAATATTTTTATATTTTTCCTTCTTTTTTTTTCCCCTCTTTCCCTCCTTTTTTCCATTCCTAAAGATTGAGTATAATCAGAGCTAATCAGAAAATTATGAGCTGTCTGATTGCTGATTAGATTCCTAATGTTAATATAGTCAAGAAGCCTCTCTTAGTGTTGTATTTTAAGAGAAGAGTAAAAATAACATCTTAGAAGGAGCAAGCCAGAGCTGCTGGAGCAGCAGGGAACCCAGTGCTGGCAAAGGAGAGCAGGGTTTCACCACTGGCAAGAACTGAGGCCGGTAGAAAGGGAAGGGATAGGACCTACCCAAACTATAAGCAGGTGTGTTGGCTTTGAGGGAGCTGCAGAGCCTGGGAGGCAGAGCATAAAATGAGCTCTTCCCACAAGTTAATCCTTGTGCAGAGGCAGGCCTAGAATTTTTGCTGCGGTGCTTTGGATGCAGGCATGCAGCTTGTTTACTTGTTTACTTGTTTTCCTTCCCCACAAAAGAGAATTTTCACAGATAATTTAGTTCACGAATCTCCCAGCATCACAGCCCACTTCACCTGCTGCTGCAGGCAAGGGGCAGCCTCGGGTGATGGGGAAAGGGAGTCTGGGATGTGCCCGACACCCCTGAGTGGGATCTGCAAAGACTTGCTGATGGTGGTGGAACAGCCCTTGCCCAAAAGGCAGGGTTGAGAAACCCTCTGGGATGCTGGTGAGCACAGAAAGGCTGCTCCCGTGGATGCTGGTGGGAACTGAAGAAAATCCTTGTTTGCTTATGCTTGGCTGAGCCATTGCAAAAATCTTTAGAGCCTTCCAGAAGCAGAATTGGAGTCAGATACTGCATGGTGGTGCCCTAGGTTTGAGGTTTTGCTCTTTTTCCCTGTTTGAGCACTGAGGATCAATGCACAGAGTCCTCAGCATGGGGCTGGTGCCTCGAACGGTGCAGTGAAGCTGCCAGCCCTTTCCACAACTTTCCTCCCCAGTCCCTGCCAGCACCAGCACAGCGATAACTCTGGGGCTGAATGGCAGGTATTATGTTCTGGCACACTAATGTTCCTGTTAATAAGCTCCTCGCCATTCACCGTGTGTTTTACTTTGATTCATCCCGACGGCAGTGCTGGATAATGGACTATATACTGTAATTGTCCCCCATTGTCACCACTTAATAACTTAGTATGATGTTATCGCAGTCATTCGCCATTTTTTTGCAAACTTTGATGAATAATATTTTGTTCTTAGTGAATTAAAAAAAAATGAGGAAATGGTGAAAAGAGGCTGAAGTTAGACAGAAGTCTGCTCTAATTGCAGATTGGGCTTAATAATACAAATGTCCTTAGCGGCATCCGGGCTGCTTTTGTCTCTGAGTCTCTGGGAACAGTCCGCTGGGCCAGCCAGGAATGAGCTGTTATTAAATGCCATTTATTCTTTAAAACATCTTGATCAGCAGGAATTGGCTCTGTGCTCAGAGAATTCATTTTGCTTTGCTTGCTCTCGACAAGCCCAAGCACAAAAACAGTGGATAGGATTCACGTTCATTTCCACAGAGAGGGATGAGAGGGGATATCCATGGGGTGATGTTCATGGGGTGAGTGCAAGAGCCATGGGAATGCTGTCATGGTGAACAAGAGAGTGCAAATGTTGGTTGTTCTGCTGTGCATGGCTCGGGCATGGCAGCCTCAACATCTACCTAAATATTTGGGGAGAACTTTGGGCCCACGGTTGAGCAGCTGCAGGTGGAAGATCTGTGCTGGAGTCTGGACAAGTATCTTCTCCCCATTTGAGCTCACTGGCTGCCTCTCCAGTTTGGATAGGCAACATCCCACCAAAAACTTATGGCTCTCAAGCATTTGTCAGCTTCTCCAAATGTTCATGGTTCCTGATTCCGTGTGTGGCAGGGAAAGGAAAAATCCAGAAGACATCAATCCCTGAATGGCATGAAAAGGAAGGTGTGGAGGTGGATGCCTGGGCTGGAGTGCCCTGGGTGGGAGGCAGGGGAGGGCTCCCTGGCATCCACGAGGCAGCAGGTAGGGACCTAAATGAGTTTTTCCCTGTAACACATGTCCTGACCTTTTTTTAAAAATGAAATCTATTTTATTAATTTTTTCTTTTTATCAAATCTGTCCATGAAACATTAAAGATACGACTGTGGAAAAGGTCAAGAAACGTGTAGTTGTTGAAAACTTGTTCCAGTTGATGGCTTTTCCCTTAGGGAAGCTCTTCCACACTTTCTCCTCCCCCAGCTTGGTCTTTAAAACAAGTGTGTCGAGTTGCCTTGAATTTTGGGTTTAAGAGAAACAGGGAAGCACGTTCCTGGAGCAGGGCAGAGGGAAGGGCACTGCCGGCTCCCAGCAGTGCTGCTGCCCTTGAGGAGCTGCTGCAGCAGCCCAGCATTGCCATAGGGAAAAGGGGATTTCTCCCCACAAACACAGACCCCAGGGAAGGGTTGTGGGGTCTCCAGCCATGCTGGAGCCATGTGCCTTTTGGTGACCCACTGGGCTTGTTCAGTTCCCCCTCCCCAGGACTTCCCCACCCCACCTGGAGCTTCAGGGGCTTCATTGCTGTTTTTATGAAAGCTTGAGCAAAGCTGGTTCCAACTACAGTGCTTGTTTTTAGAGCAAAACACCACTAGGAAGACCTTTACATGACTCTTTGCACTGCAGTTGCTTTCCTTTGGTGTTTTAAACTGACAGTATAAACTGCATTTCTATTGCTGTGACACTGGGGGCCTGAGTTACTGCTCACTGTGTCTGATCCCTCTCAGACTGTGGGAGGGTGGATGGTGGCACTGGGGGACATGACAAAGATGCCACGTGTGTCCCCAAAGGGTTTCAAGTGAGGAAGTTTTGGGGGCTCCTCTTGAGACTTGCTGGGGTCATAGGATGGTGATATTTTGGGGCATTTTGGGGGTATTTCTGCATGCTGCAAATCTGCCTTACCATAAAAGCTCAATAAGGGAGGAGCTCTGGCTGTGCCGCATGGAAATCCCCACGTGGCAGCAGATAATAAACGAGGTGCTTTTTAAAGCTCGCACATCACAGCACAGCAAGAGGTGATGCCTTAAAATAAATCGATTGTAAGTGGTTTCCAGTGCAAACTTTCAACAGCCTCTGCTTGAATGAAAGGCAAAGAGCTAAAGGGGAGGATTTCAAAGGCACGGAAGGCCTCCTCATGGAGCAGGGAGGTGGGGGCCTGCCAGGGGGTAAGCTGCATTTTGGGTTTTCAGGGATGCCCTCCTGCATCTTATGGGAGTTTCTCTGTTGTTGGCACCATGCAGAGCACCACAGGGAAGGGGGAGCCACTCCTTGAACTTCTCATCTTCACATGGGACTTATTTCTCCAAAATAAGGGAGAATAACGATAAGGAAGGATTTATTTTTCTTCTTTGAAGATTCTGGCTGCTAAGACCTGGCCAGGCACAGTCCTCCTCCTCCTCCTGCCCAAGTGAGAAGCAATATCACTTCCTTTTTTTTTTTTCCCCCTCTATTTTTTTTAAAAAAAACCTTTTCCTCTAAGCTCTAAGTAAAATTGATTTTTAAGTGAAACTATCTCTTATAATTGCTGCTGAAACGCCTTGTGGTTATTGTAATGGATTTTGTACTGTGACAAGTCCTTCTTGATGATCGTAACAGGAGCTCCACAGGTTATTTGAGAGTGGTTTAGAGAGCACCATTGGACTGAACGTTTGGAGGTTATCTGGGAGAAGGTGAGGCTGGAGCAACTGGAGTGCTCGCTGAGGTGCTTGCTGACCCTCTGAACCCTGTAGGAGCTGAGCCTGCCCTGGCACCTTGTGCCATGAGGTGCCATCTCCCAAAACTCCCAGTGGGAGCCATCCTCCAGTCTGCCAAACCCACCACTCACCAATTCCGTGGGAACCACAGCACACCAGTACAGGGGAAGAAGGGACTGGAAGAAGCCCAGGGCAGCACCATCTCCTCCTCCCCAGCCTGGTGAATCTCCTGCTATCACGTTTCCCCAGCTCCGACCTTCCAGCAAATGCGTCTTGACCTGAATTACTTCTGGTCATCTGAAACCATATTGTGCAGCAAGCAGCTGCTTGTCACCCAGCAGGAGAGGCCCCAGGCCCTTCCAGGGCTCTGGCACACCC
Organism: Campylorhamphus procurvoides; assembly: GCA_013396655.1. Taxonomy (NCBI): domain Eukaryota; kingdom Metazoa; phylum Chordata; class Aves; order Passeriformes; family Dendrocolaptidae; genus Campylorhamphus; species Campylorhamphus procurvoides. The sequence goes on along the minus strand of WBMV01008303.1, from coordinate 866,714 downwards.
GCTGCACTGGGCCAGGATGCCGTGTTTGTGCCCAGTAACTCTCCCACCCTGTCCCTGCTGTGCCACTGTCTCTGAGCACACGGCAGGACCCTGGTTTAGCTGTCCCCAAAGTGACTGATGACAGCAGCCACGGTTAGTGACACTTGTCAGGCTTTTAGCTCTGGTGTGTGTGCCTGGACTTGTCCAGGGCAGCAGTGCTGCACTTACCAAGGGGCTCGGGCTGGGGTGGGCAGCCCTGACTGCTGGCACACGTCTGTCCCAGCCACAACAGAAGAACATCACTAGAGTCGTGTTTCTCCAGTGGTTTGTGTCCATCACCCCTCTGGGATGCTGCTGGCATGCCCCAGCCATTCAGCATCTCCTGGGAGGCAGCTGCCAATATTCCAGCTTTGTCCCAGGGGACACTTTCTTCCTTGCAGGCCAAGATTTTGTTTAGGCAATATAAGACCAGTTACACCTTAACCAGCTTGACTACTTTGGGAGTGGTAGGAACTTCCATGAGGAAGAGACTGGGCTTTCTCCACCCTGCTCATCTTCTGAGCTGATGCTCCAGAAGAGAGCAAGAGATGTGAAATGAGCATGATTTAAAACTGCTGGGCATGGACAGCATGGAGAGCTGTGCTGCCACAGGGCAGTAGAGTGCTCCTGCTTCACTCTTCATCTGGATGAATATTGGGGTCTCAGAGCAGAGGTCGCTGCTTTCTTGTCCATCAACTACAGAAGATGCAGAAGGCTACCATGACTTCAAATAGTGTGGGCAAGGGGACGGAGGAAAGTGGTTTTTCTCATATCCTGAGCAGAGGAGGCAAGTGTGCCTGATTTGGCTTCCCAAGGGACCACCTGCATCCCAAATCCAGGCAGAAGCACATTCCAGCAGGACTTGAACATGATGCTCAAGCATTTAGCAGTACAGTTTAAAGTGACCTCTAATGTGGGAATAAAGTTTGCTGCCATACATCCAGGGTGAAAGGCAGGAGAATGCAGGAAGCAGCAGTGCCAGTGTGGATGGACACTCCTGCTGGGGAAGGGGATGGTGAGAGAGGCCAAGACTGCCTGCACCTGTGTGTGCGTGGAATCTTCTCTCCATCCTGCATCCCACAGCTCTGTCTCAGTACTGGAGGAGGTGGGGACAGATCCTGCACTGTGGTGCATGCCCTTCCTCTCCAGGAGAGATGGGGCAGTGGTTGTTTGGCATTCTATTGGCAAAAACAGGAGCTGAGGTTTTGCTGTTGCTGGTCTCTAGGGGCAGGTGTCCCCATGTGCACAGTGCCCCTGCCCTTCTCCTCCCCTCCTGGTGAGCAGCTGGGGGTGATGGGGAGCAGGGGCAGAGCTGCTCCTCTGCTTGTGATTTTGGAAAGCAAATGTCCATCATCGTGAAGGGCAGGAGAAGGGTGACAGAGAGAAGCTTTTCTCCAAGGGGAGAAGAGCTGAAGAGAGCACCAGGCACGGCTCATGCCACAGGACGGCTGGTTCTTTGCGCTGTCCTTTTGCCCTTGGTGCTTTGCTGTTTGTGAGAAGTGAAGCTCTTCTGGAGGCCTGGGTGATATTTTGGGGTAGGAGAAACACCCTGAGAAACAGTGCTATCCCATTCCTCCCCCCCATCTGCAAACACATGGGTACTTCTCCTCTAGGGATGTTTCACTCCTCTCCTCCCTGTGATTGTTAGGATAAAGATGGTGGGTTTTATCAGTAAAATTTGTGGCTCTGGAGAAGAAGGGGCAGGGAGAGATGCTGGCAGAGGAACTAGAGCCATGTGCTGCCGGCCTACAGAGCCATGAGCTAGTGAGGTGGTCAGTAAAATGATGGAAGTTGTGGCTCTGGAGCTCATCCCAGGCCCCCAGGGCTGGGTGCTGGCCGTGCCACTGCCCTGTGTGGGGTGTGAGGCAGCTCTGGCTCTGGTTTAGCTCCAGGTTTGCACTTGTGACCCTCAGTGCTGAGAGGGCTGATTCTGCAGAGGTCTCCCCACTCACCACCCTGCCAGACCCCAGCAGTGAGCACCAGCTGGTACAGCACCAGGGTCTGGAAGCCCTTGGAGGATTTACCACCTGCTCTTCACTAGTCACCAGGGCTTTATTTGCCCTCCCATGAGCAGGAGAATATGAGCAGCCAGTGCTGGCTCCAGCTCCATCCTCCCTCGTGCACAGGCTGGGTCCAGGCACAAGAGGAAGAGAGATGTGCTCTGTCTACCTCTTTCCTTCCACACAGCCAAGGGAATTATTGACAAACAAGTTAGTGCTTGAAAGAAAAATGCTGCAGCATATTTGAAGCTGCCTCCTTGATCAATACTCAGCCGTGGCTGAGCCTGCTGCCGACTGGATTTTGGATGACGGCTGGAGGGGTAATAAGAGCCCTGGGATCAACTGTCTCAGAGATTATTACAGGATGAGATGCTTCGCTGCTTTACAGTGTTTACTCAAGATTTATATTCCCTATGTGTATATAAGAGGGTTGTCGTCTTTTGTCGCCGGTGGATCATTTTTTGATGGTGGTGTGTGCACTGTCGTAGGGTTTGCTTAGGGGTGAATGCTGTGAATGAGGAGAGGATGGGCTGGGGAGGAGAGAGAGCTGAGGTGGAGGCACCCTGGAGCTGGTGGCAGGAGGTGGGACCATGAGAAGGGTCCCTCTGCCCTGATGCACACAGGCAGAAAGGACAGAGGCATGTGAAACATGTGGGATGGGCCTTCCCCTCTCCGGATGCTCTGCAGTGACAGGTGTGGTGTCAGGGTGCCCTGTCCATGGAGAAGGGACTGGTGCCAACGGGGAGGGCTTGTGCCATCATCCTTCTTCATCGTGGAGGAGGAAGAGCTGCAAAACCAACTCCTGGGGGATATTCCTGCCTGAACAAGGCTTGGGTTCCTTGGCTTTGTCGTGTGTGTTTGGTTTTCATTTTCTCGCCTTAACCTTTCACCAGCATTTTCCCGCTGTGGGAGGAGGGCTGGATGGTCTGGTGCTCCTGGCACTCTGTGGCCTGGTAGTGCAGGGCTCTTTTAATCCCCAGCAAAGATCTCCCCTTCCAGCTGTGTGTGCTCAGATGCAGGAGGTTAACACACTTCACAGCGCTGGGGAGGGCGCTGAGATGAGGGTGATAACAGTCTCACTGAGGGAGTTAAATGAAGGCTTAGCAGGAGCCGCTCTCCCTCAGAGCAAATATCCCTGGGCACACAGGGCTGCTGCGTGATGGGTCAGTGCTGGGCCCTTCCATACTGGCTGCAGGGAGAGGCTGGGAACACCATCCCAGGCTCCCCAAGGAACATCCCCCAGCGTAAACACAGGCATGGGGGGCCTGTGTGGAGTCTTGGGACACAGGGGTGGCATTGCTGCTGTAACACAGGGCTGCTTGGTCTCCTCTTGCAGAGTGCTTGCCATAATCCCGTTTATATATCCAACCTTGGCCTTTGGCTTCCCTGTGTCACTCCAGGCTCTGCTGCCTCCTGAGTTAAACCCACTGATCTGCCTGAGGCAGGAGCAGTCAGGGCGTGCTTACTGCTATGGGGGGCCTTGGAGGAGGGATTTAGGACATCATTGGACCAGTTTCCCTTGGAAAGACTCTGTGCAAAAATACTGGAGCAATGCAGGAGAGCCCCAGTTGTGATGGGGGAGAAGGGATGGCAAGGAGGAGGTGAGCATCACCCCCCTTTGTGCTGGCTCCTCAAGCCTTTTCCTCCTGCCACACTCCCAGCAGCTTCAGGGCATCAGAACAACTGCCCCCAAGAGGTGCTGCTGTGGGTGAGTGCCCATGGGTGAGCCGAGCTCAGGGAGGGGTGGGTGAGCTTGTGGGTGACTGGGCTGAGAAGTGAGATCCTGGAGCAAAGCAGGGGAAAAGCAGCAGCTGTGTGTCTGAGGGTGCCATCCTCTGGGAAGGTCACCCACCTTGTCCCTCCTTTCCTTTCCTGCACAGCTTTTGGGAGGGAGGGCACGCACCCAGCCCTGCCACCTTTGCTGCCACCTGCCCATCCCGAGTCCAAGGCATCCCTGAGGCTCCTTAATCCCAGGCGAGCTTGTGTACTGAGCAGGGAGCTCCTGATGGATCTGCCTGGGTGAGCAGTGAGGCAGAGAGGAGCACCACACGGAATACAAACGAGGCCAGGGCATGATAAAGCCTGTGCAGCACCTTCCCCCTCACAGACCCTGCCATCGAGATCTCCAGACACCAATCCCTTGCAAATCTCCTGCTGGCCTTTCATGACCTTCAGAGTCGTTTCAATTCAGTGTTTTCAGCCTTTAAATCTCCTGTCCTTAGCCCTGGGTGACTTCTGGGGAAAGAACTGCGCTCTTTAAAGTGCCAGGGCAGTCCCTGCACCACAACTCCTGGAAATTTTCAGGTATTTCTTACCTGTGCTTAATTTTATTTTTTTGTAATTCCTCTAGTTTTTCTTGCTGCTGGAACCACACAATTGACAACCCCAAGTCCGCAACCCCGGGAGGTTTTGGTGGTTGCCACGTACTCCACGAGGCTCTCTGGTGCACTGCCTGCATCCTGGGCATCTCATAGTCCCTGCACGCAGTGCACCTTGAGCTGGACTGATTGATCTGTAACACTTGAAAAATAATGGTTTAATCATTATTAAGGATTAGAAATAATCCTTGAGCTGTATCGATCACAATAACATTATTCATGATGAACTCATTTGGCATTAATGGGGACGTCCTGCAGCAGTGCGTGGCTCCAGGCAGACCCCTCACCTTCCCTGGGGAGATGCCAGGGGGGGCTGTGGGAGCAGGAACATCTTCCCTGCCCTAACACACAACTCCAGGTCCTTCTGCCCCAAATTGTCCCCTCAGGGACCCCATCCTTATTGCCAGTTTTGGAAGGTCCTGAATGCAGCAATCCTGTTCATGCCAGCAGAGACTGGATGGGCCCCCTCTAGCACCAGTCAGGGATGTGACAGGGTGGGACTGCTCCCAAGGGAGCCCCCACCATGGCATTGCTCCAGGCCTGTCCCTGCACATGAATGGAGAGGGGCAGAGGATCCCCTGCTGCAGAGGAGGGATGGCTGGCTGCCCACATGGTCCCTCTCTCCTTCCAGTCACCATCTTGGTCATGGGATTGACATGTCTTTAGCAAGGAAAACACTGCAGAAGCAGCAGCTGGGGGACTCTGGAGGCACTTCTCCAGTGTTGGGTGTCCAGTGACAGCCAGGAGCCAGCAGAGAACCCTGCTGCAACTGTGCCATCCTGCCATGGGCCCCTCCCCATCCCTGCAACATGCTATTTATCAAACAAGAACATCTGGATTTCTTTTTTATTTTTTTAGAAAACAAAGTTGCGTCTGGATTGACTTTGACAAATTGACATTTTCCAGAGGAAAAATATCTTCTGTCGAAGTGTTGTTCCTGGGCGTAGCCATCCCTTACTGCACCATTTGCAGCCCTCCAGGCACCTTGCACAAGGCGATGAATAGTTAAAGATGTCCATAAATCTTACCCCAGCCCATAATAAACAAACACATTCTTATCAAGTATAGAAAAATGCATATTTCATCACTGCTGCCTTAAACGCAACTCAGAATAAATGCTTGTCTTTAATCAGCCATCTCAATATATAAACAGAGCACAAAAGCTTGGAGGGATGAGGAGCAGAATTGGGCCACAGCTTTTCTAGGCAGCTCTGGAGGAGGCAGGGACGTGGCTGTGCAGCTGAGACCCTGCAAAACTGCCCTGAAAATTCCCATCACTTGCTTTTCTGCCCAGCCACACATTGTCTCCCATTTCCTTCTCTCTGCTGCTGGAGCCATAAGGATTTTGCTTCAATGTTCAGCTGGTAGCTGATCTTTCCCCTTGGATGCTGGCCATTGAAAGCAAGCACTCTGATTTGGAAATCAAGATTAAGAGAAAGAGAAAAGATTAAACAGGAAAGTTTCGACCAGTGCATGCCAAGATTATGCAGTGATGGATTTGTGTTTCCCTGCATCTGATAAAAACTAACTGCATTCTCAGTCTGGGGAGGAGCAGATCTATGTCTATCACCACTCATCACCTCACTTTTGAGTGCCTGTGCTTTGCCATGCTCACAGAAATACAGCATCCAGTGGCATGGCCCTGCTCCAGCCACACTGGCAGGGGTGGGGCTGCCACTCTCCTGCAGGCAACGGGGACAGGTGAAGGACCTGTGTGCTGATAGTGCTTGAGGAACTGGTGACAGTGGGGATGGCATCAGTGACATGTGTGGCTGTGCCCAGGGCTTGTGTGTATGTGTGTGTGTGTGTGCTCTCTTCTAGTCAGGAAGGGGCCCTGGGGAAATAAATTCCCAGGGATGTAACTGGACTTCACTACCAGCCCCATGGGCTCCCACCAGCATTCCCAATGAACAAAGGAGTGCTTTTATCACCCTGGGATTTGTGGTTCACCACGTGAAAGTTGTGTGTGCAGTGGCACTGGGAATCCTATGGGCATTATGTGAACCTGTGGTGCTATTCCTGGGTGGCTGAGGCTGGTCAAGGGATGGAGGGGAATGTGCTTGTTTTGCTCTTGGCTTTATTTCCTTAGTGATGTGGAGTGGATTCTGTGGAATGCCTGGAGCTCTTGCCCTGTCTGTCCCCTCTGGCTCCATGAAAGGCCAGATTGCAGCTTCTTCCCAGCACTGCCAGTACCCCAGGGGATGCTCAGTCTTAGCCCTGCACCCTCTGTGCTGGTGAGGAGACTCCTGGCTGAGTACCCAGTGAGGCTGCCCTGGTGCTGAGCATCGCCCCATCCTGTTCCTGGAGAGTCCTGCTTCCTCTGGCTACCCCAGTGTGGGCATGGGCACGTGAAAGGGTTAATCTGGGTGGGCAGCACTGGGCACCTCTGGGCCCCAGCACTGGGGCATTTCAAGAGGGTTTTGAAGCATTTTTGAAGGGTCTGCTCTGCTCTGCACAAAGCTGGGGGCCATCAACACAGGGACCTGAGTTCAGCCCTTGCCCTGTGCAATGAGAACTTTCCCTCCTCTGGTGGGATGTCAACAGCCACCAACTGCAATGGGTCAGCCCTGGTTGCGTTCAAGTGGCAGTGATTTTTCTGGAGATAATGGCTTGCTCCAGGAAAGCAGGGAGCAAGCAGGGAGAAATTGACTCCCTGTGCCTGGGATGCCCTTTGTCAGAGTGCTGTCTGCAATCCCTCCTCCTGCCCCTTTGCCTGTGTGGCAGAAGGGTGGCAGGGTCCTGCAGGATCCCCCAGACAGGGTTGCTGGTTGCTGGGACTGCACCCACGGTCCTGGGTTGATGTGGGAAATGCCTGGATCCTCTTCCTTTCCCATGCACTCACTTCTCTTCCATTTGCTTTGCAGAGACTTGCCAACGCGGCGGAGAAATTCCAGAAGGCTCACCACTGGCAGGACAACATCCGGGTAAGGCTCCATGCTCGCTCCAGCCTCTCCCAGCCCTTCCCTCCCCGATGCCAAGCTCCTCCGAGATGACTCCTGCTCCAGGAGTCATTGTCCCATCCCCCTGTGCCCCCATTCCTGTCCCCTCCTGGATCACCGCTGGCCATGCAGTGCTCAGCGCACAGGCAGCCTCAGCCCTGCCACCTGCCACCACTAATGAGAGCAAATGAAGCGATTTCGAGCTCGTTTCCAGCCTCGCCTGTGCCTGCACACACCGTGAGGAGAAGGGAGAAGGTGAAGGTCAGACTGACAGCTCGGCACTGAGGGTGTGGGGGCTGGGCAGGCTCTTACCCCCCCATCTCCTGCAGCCAGTGGGTTTGGTGCTAAAAGGGGTTTCACGTGGGGTGATGGCAGCGCTGGCTCATCTGTGGCACATTCTGGCAATTGTGGTGGGGGCTGTTTCTGGGGGAAGGAGCAATCTGGGCTGGGAGAGGGAAGATGCGGGTTTAATGATTGCATTTGACTTTGTAATTCTGGCAGTGATAGCACTCAGCGGGAACCTGAAGGATTCTGTCTGGAAATGCTCTCAAATTATAACCATAATACAAAAGGAAGGAAAGATTGTTTGTCTCCCAGTGCAAATGGAGTCTGCAATAAAAAGATACTCCTGAGCCACCCAGCCCCTTCCTGGGTTGGGCCAGATCCTGTCTGGCCCCTGTAGTCACTGCTGCCAGGCCTTGCTGGTGTGTTTTGGGGGGTATTTCTCTGTCTGAGCTGATGCCACTCATGCAGACCCTCCTGCCATAGACGATGGTCACCAGGGTTTCATGTGGGGAGAAAGAGGCAGGAGGAGAAGAGAAGACAAGGGGTTGACCTGCTTGGCTTTCATTTGCCATGTGGCCAGCATGGGATGGACACTTGTGGCTGATTCTGTGTCCCATGGGCACCTGAGGAGAAGGCTGAGCTCACAGGGGCCATCCTGTCATGAGCAGAAACAGCCCTGCTGGGGTGAGGTGAGGTGTCCCCGCTGGCCTTCCCACCCAGCAGACAGTTGTCATTGGCACCATCCGTCACTGAGACCTTTCTGTATGAGAGCACTGCTGAATTACTGTCACCTCTTCCCTGGAGGCTGGTGGAGGGGAGGTTAATAGGTGTGGTGCAAGCACTGGCTGATGCAAGTGCTTTGCCAGGTCCTTGGTTGTGGACTCAGAACTCGTGGGGAAAGCTGAAGGCAGTGCCAGGGGAGCTGCAGGCATCTCCCATGGGGTCCCATCTCCATCCCTAATGTTGACCCAATCTTGTGTGCCCTTCAGGATCAGGAGCCCCAGGGCAGCTCATCTCTGAGCAGCACCCAAAGCTGGGCTGTGGGTACTGCAGGGACATCATGGTGGTCCTGTGTACTCTGTGCTGGTCTGGGACCCAGAGCTTGTGATTGGGACGTGGGCAGGGCAGGCAGAGCTCACCCAAGGTCACTGCATTTTCTGGGTTTCTGCTTAATCCCCTGGGCCACAGGGATGGGCTCCTGCTACAGGGGCCCTCCACAGCCCCAAAGAGCTCCTTCTCTATCCAGACCTGGCTGCCTTCCACTGCCAGCAGAACAACAATTAGGATACAAAACGTTGAGAAGGGCTGTAGCTCTGGGCAGCTCTTGGCTCATTTTACCATTTACAGCACAAACGTTTCAGAAATCCACTTTCGTAGAAAAAAATATTTTTAATAGCACTGTTTGCAACCACTTAATCAAGGTAATTAGGAGCGAGTCACCCAGAAACAATGTGCAGTGATGCGTCACTGCAGAGCTTTATCAGGACAGCCCAGGCCTGGCTGGAAAACTTGATGGACTGGTCCAGCTCTGTGCACAGCTCCCAGGGTGCTGGGCATCAGCCCTGCCCGCCTCAGCCCTGGTTCCCAGGCAGAGCAGAGGGATGGAAATGCTGTGTACGTGTCTCTCACTGACGGGGTTGAGCCTCCTTTTTCCGTCCTTCATCCATAAGATGTCCGGGCACGGTCAGGCCTGTATGCCAGCAGGGCTGCCCCCGGCTCTGTGGCTGCCCCCAGCTTGCTGCCGGTGCTGGCGTGGGCAGTGGGCAGGGAAGGCGGCAGCACAGCATCCCCAGCTCCTCGTCTCCTCCCTTCCCACCGAGCAGCTCGTTCCTTCTGGCTGCAGCTCTCCCCTCCTCTCCCAGCGTGGCGCGTCCTAACTCCGCGCCAGAGTCGATGACGGATTGCAGCGAGCGAGGTTATTTTTGTGTTTCCATCCAAAGGCGCCGGCAGATGCTGAGTGTTTGCGCTGCATTAGTGCTAATGGCAGCCCCATTAAACCTCACTGCAGATGGGTTGCTATGGAAGTCCGGGGGAAAATGAAACAGGAGCAGGAGCCTGAGCAGCTGAGGCTGCTGCCAGCGATCGCTCACAATCCATCTCCACGGGGAAAGTTTCTTTCTCCTCGCCGTGTCTTGGCGTTCCCAGCCACGTGCCAGCCATGCTGACCTTTCTGAAGGGGTCGAGTTCAGTCTCACACCTCAGGAGCTTTGCAAAGTGCCTCCCTGTTCCCAAAACTGTCCCCTCATCCTATCCTGCCTCATCCCTGCTCCTTGTCCTTGTCCACTCTCAGGACCCCCATGTCACCTGGCTGTGCCAAGCTGAGGTCATGTGCCTCTGTGTCTCCACATCTTCTCTGGACATCAGAGCACTTTCCTTGGCCCCACGGTCACCCATACAGTGGCACCTGGGGCACCCCTCATGTGTTCCCTCTAGCTCGTTTCACCTGGGTCTGGGGGTGGCACACTGGGCAGGAACAGGGGCAGCGAGGCAGGCTGTGGTGCTGGGGCTGTTGTACCACCTTTGATGATCTGGAGTGAGGAGAGGCCATGCCCTTCCCTGCCTGCACAGTGAGGGTCTCTCAGGGATTCATGTTCACCCACCAGATAAGGCTAGCGGAGCCTTGGAAAGGCAAGAGCTGGTTCCCACTGAGCCCATGGGGTGGACTCCCACCACAGGCCACTGGAACTGCCTGGCACTGGTATAGTAGGAGACCACAGAAAATCCCAGTTTGCAGTGGCCTGGCCAATCAGTTTTCCCAGTGAGAATCTTCTGGCCTACAGGCTTGCATCCAGAGGTCTGCTGGGACAGGCTGGCTCCACTCCATGCAAAATGATGAGGGTCTCTCCTTAAGCCACATCAGGGCTGCTTCCCTGCTCTGGATGTCTCCAGTCCTGTGTGTTGGCTGTGGTACTGAACCCTCCATGCAGACCATCCCCAGCAGCAAGCAGAGGTGCTAGAGATGCAGCCCACACAACAAAGCTTTTTTCCAGGTTTCCATTCTCTGTTTGCCACCCTGCTTGAGTGAGAGACCTTCAAAATGTACCTATAAAAACACTGAGAGGTCATAGTGAGTTTTTTGCTGATGTTCTTTGTATCCATTCTCACTGACAAGCTACCACGCTGCCTGTCAGATATCCCAGCCAGCTCCATATTCTCCCAGATCCTCTCCACCTGCATGCTCTGCTCTCCTCCTGGGTTTTCCGGTGCCTTAGATTCTTTTCCAGACCTTCAGCCCCACCCCAGCAGCATCAGCAGGGTCTCGGCTGTGCTGGTGTGTGAGAGCAGGGGCCATGCTGGCCCAGGGGACATTGTTGAAGGTGCAGATCTGCGCCATCAGCCACAAAATGCATCCCAGAGCATCATCATCATGGCATGTCAGTCTGCTGGGGCTGCCGGAGCTTCTTGTGCCTTTAAGGGACACTCTGACGCTGCAGAGATCCATCCCCGCAATGATGTGCGCCTGGCAGGATTATATAAATTGCCTTTAAAAGTTGACTTCTTTATAAGCCATTTTCTGCTTCATAAAATGTTTATTACTGTTGTTTTTCTCCCAGTCTCCTTCCTCACTGCATTTTCCATCACCATACTGGGAAGCTCCCCTCTTCCTCTGCCTGCTATCCCCCTGCCTCCCACCTCTCCCCATCTTTCAGGTGCTGGAAAGGGTGGTTTGAAGGGTGAGAGCTCAGCAGGGCCTTTCTCCTTGGAAAACAAAAATAGCCATACATTGAGCTGTGGATATAGAAGCTGCTGGGGACAGGGTTTAACTGCTGGGTGTGACAGGGATAGTTTTGGGGTGCAATGGCATTTGTGGAGTGGGCAGAGGGATCACAGATTCTGGGCAGCCCCACACCACTGCCTCCATCCATAACCCCTGCCTGTGAGCATGCAAGAAGTAACAAAGCCCAGATAATTTCAAGCTCCATTAGAAACAGAACTCCAGGGAAAAGGGGATCGGTTTTTGCTAAATGGGGACGGACAGGAGGAATAACAGAGATTGCATCCTTGACCGCCCAGGAAAGGTGAGGGATAAAGCAGGGGGATGTGGCAGCATGGTCTGTGTGTCTGTCCATGGCCATACAGCCTGGGTGCAGCATCCCTCCACGTGCAGGATTCTGCCAACCGGCTGCTCCATCCGGCACCACCACAGTGCACGTCTGTGCCGTGCCATGCCATGCCACGCGTGGGCTCCAGCAGCTGCTCCCATGGCTTGGCCACAGCAATGCAGGCAGGGCTTTGCGTTCAAAGCAGCATCAGAAGGGCGAACACCAGCTCCTTATCCCCCTTTCATTTTTCTCCTCCTTTAATTACAGATCCTACTTATCGGCTGAGAACACAAAGATTGTCGCCGTAACCTTGCACTTGCCCTTGTAGAAGGTTTACCTAAAAAGTTAGAAAATAAAATCAAATACTCTAATTTGCAGTCGTCTTGCCATTTCAAACCCAGTTTTCATTACAGCACAGAAAGTGCATTGAAGCTGTGTTTATAACCCCCTTTTAGATAACAAATCACATTTTCTTTTGGCTGGCGAGTGTGTAGAATTGATATTTTTTTTTCAGTTTAATGGGTTTGTGTGTTCAGGAATGATCTCCATCAACTGAGAGTCTTTATTGTGTTTGATATAATGTCAGCTTTCATTACGCTCGGAGAATTACTGTGCTATAGCACCAACCTTGCTGCTGTAGAGCCGGTCTGGCCGAAAAGCAGAACAAGAAAATCATTCACAAGAAGCCTGTGTTGGTGCTGTCCCCTCTTAAAAACCAAGGATGGGGCTTCAGAGGGCTCTCCAAGGGGGTTCTCTTGAGAGGGCTGGGCAAACCACAGTAGCCCCATGGCTGTGATGGTTCAGTGTAGTGGTTGTTGGCTTTCCTTCCATCCCATCCCATCCCATCCCTGGAAGGGTAGGGGGGGTCTCCAACACCCACCAAGCCCTCTATGTGTTGTTGGCATCCCTGTGGCTGCCAGGAGCATTGGAGGGGAGAGGCAGCCACGTCTCATTCGAGGCAGCCTCAGAGGAGCAGGAGCAGACAGGAGATGCCATGTAAAGAAGAATAGCTGGCGAGGTGTGATCAGATAAAACATCTTCTTGGGGAGATGAAAAAACTGTTGACAGGTCACTTAAATATTTCCCCAGCTCTGTCAGAGAGGCAGAGGAACTAAATTGGTTTTTTATTTTTTTTAAAAAAAGAGATGCCAAGGCAGATTATGATGACTGTTTCCACCTGTCCTGGGTAACACGTAGGGCCTCTCATGGTGGATGGGATGCAGGGAATTCACAGGGTGAGGGCTGCAGGAGAGGCATGGTCCCCACCAGACCACTCCTGGGTCCATCCAACAACCTGTGTTAGCTGAGGCTAACCATGAATATTTTCCTCTTCTGGGAACTGGAGAAGTATTCATCATGGTGTATATGAACAAGGATAGCTCTAGTCCAGTGGAGATAAAGGTTCAGCCCTTACCAGCCACAGTCAGGCATGGATGTGATTGCAAGTAGGAATTTCTCCCAGGAATCCAACCAGTCCCCTTGGGACCCCGTTTATGGCTATGGCACTCACACCACCCCGTGGCAGGTGTAGCAGGAACCTTCTTTGCCTTGTTCCCCAAGCAGGAGGCTGCTGTGCCTACAGTAGGGTTGGGACTCACCTGGTTGAGACCCCCAGCCCCAGCTGCCAGATGGGGCTCACTGTCCAGGAGAGACCAGTCCCCAGGGACAGCCATCAGCCAGTGTCCCATCCCGCTCCTCCCGAAGGAGGGCTTGGCAAGGTGATGCTGTGGTGCCCCCTGTCCATAATGGAGATGTGAGGCTGCAGGTGCTGCTGGTGCAGTGGGAGCCCTGTGACACACTGCAGGATGTCTTCTGTATGAAAGGTGCAGCTATAAGCAGAAACTGTTGCTATTTCTGTGTGCTTTATGGTTTGGGGACATGAAGAAATCCCTAAATATTCACTGTCCACTGTAAGTGCTGATGGCAGAGGAAAGGTGGGCTCGTGGGCAGAGCCGCTAGTGCTGTGTGGGCACATCAGTTCCTGCTTGCTCTCCCCACCCACTGAATTGCCCACATGTCTGAACAGGCACAGTTCTGCTCACCTGGCTTGTCTCCACATTGGCATGCTGTGGTTTGGGATGCTGGTCCTGCCACCAGCCTTGTCCAGCAGCTGAAAACAGGCAATGCCAGCTTGGGATCCTGCTTGTCTTCTCCACCACCCTCCCAATTCCTCCTAACTGCCTGGAGGCAAACTGCTGCAGGATTTGGCTCTTCCAGAGCCAATTAAATCTTGAAAGCGATTTCCTGACCGCAGGGATCACCCGTGCCCCTCAAGAGAAATGAAACCCACAGCCAGAGGGCTGAGATGGACCAAAATTAGTGTGCTGCAGCAGGATCTGCCTGCAAAACTGCCCCGAGGAGCTGCAGCATCCCAGGGCATGCAATCAGAAGGGTGACCCTTACAAGATGACAGTGCGTGATCCTGAGGGGCAGAACACATCCTACAGATCCTCAGGAGAAGGATTAGCCAGCTCAGGTGATCATATAGTAAAGCTCTATAGGAGGGAGCAAGTTGTGGCCCCTCTGCAGTGTCTCTGCCAGCTGTTCCAGCTGGACAGGCTGGCGTAGGGAGCTGATGTGTCACCAACTGCTCCTTCCGAGGATTTTTTAGGGCAGTGTGTGTGATATGGGTTGATTACCACCTCATTAGACTGCTGACTTGGAGGTTTGGGCCAGCACCCCTCCATCCTGACATCTTCAGGCTGCAGCAAGATAGCAGAGCACTGACCTTTTGAGTGTTATTTTTAGTTGCTGTAATTGTTTCAGACAGAAAAAGACCTATTTGAATGCTTGGAGAGGGCCGGGGTTGGGGGGAGTGGTGGCAGGGTGGAGTGCCCCTCCCCTGTGCCCCTCTTTGTCCTGGGCTTTGCCTCAAACCTGGCCCGCTGGTGCGTGGCAAGAGAGGACCTGTGCCCAAAGCAGAGTCCTCCCTTGTGTTGCTGGCAGCTCTTCAGAAGCCCACAGCCTGGTTCTGTCAATTAGCTTTTTGTTTGGCGTTTGGGTGTAAAATCAGTGGAGGTGTGGAGCACGGGGCTTACAGGGAGGGCTTAAGGGGGTCAAGCAGGATCCAGGGTCCCCAGGGAGGCTCTGGCACACAACATCCCCAGGACCACATCCAGAAGATCCCACACGGGTCGGGCCTTGGCCAGGAGCTGCCCAGTGACACAGAACCGCAAGGGTTTGGTGCAGGCATGGAGGGTCCCTGGTGCCTTTGCTAGAGAAGCCTGGGCAGTGGTTTTAGGGACATTTGCAGATTAGTCTGTGATTGCACTGAACTCCCAGAGTTTTGCACGGAGGGTTTAGGAGCTGAAATAACCCTGCACTTACCCACTAGCAGCACGGCCATGCAGTGCTATTGTGCAGGTGCCATTTGGCAATTAGGGGGCAAGAAAATGGGCAGTGGTTGACACATGATGGAGGAGCAGCCATTCATCTGCCTCCCCTGCAATGGGAACTGGGCAGTGCTTCCTGCAGGCTCGTTTGCAAGAGATGGGGACAATATTTTGCCCTGAAATCCCTCGACGTCTTTGCCCCCTTGTTTTCTTTATTGGTATTTATTCTGAAAGGCTCTAGAAATATCAGTGCTATTTACACAGATCCAGTGCTGAGTTTAATGTGGAACAGACGAGGAGGAGGAGAGGATTATGTGACGAAGGCGAATGTGGTTTAAAAACAAATATTAGGAAGAGGAAATTGTAGGACCCCTTGTTGCCCCTTGGGAGACCCATGTCATCTCTTTAAGAGCATCTCCCAGAGCTCTGTCCCTCCTTTATGGAATAAATTCCCCTGGGCTCCACCAGCCAGGTGGCAAAGACACAGATCCCTGCCAGCTCCCATGGGCTCCCTCGGACCCCATGGATCATCCCCAGCATCAGCAGGGTTGTGGCAAGGATTGTGGAATCAGGGAACGTCAGTGGGGCAGGGCCACTCATGCAGGCTGTCCCACAAGTGCCCTCTGACATACAGAAGCCTCAGCTACAGTGTGGAGCAGCGCTGAGATCTCACCCAGCTGCTCCTGGGATCATCGGGGCTTGAGAGAGTGCATGGCAAGGACTCTGTGATCCTAGGGCAATCGATGGGAGGGAGGTGTGCTCCCTGTGCCGTGCCATGGGAGAGGGTGAAAGGAGGATCAGGGGACCGGCTCTCCTGCCCGAGCATCACCCCTCGCCCTCTGGTCCATTGCGGGAGCGGGGCCACCGGGTGGGCGGGGAACCGAGCCTTGCCGAGGAGCCAATGGGAGATAAAACGAATAACAAAGCACCTTCTGGATGGCTGTTGTTAGTCACACTCGCTCCTGATTAAAGATCATTAAACATGAAATTAGCTCGTTTGTGTTACGGGTCTCCCGGGGGTTCCTGTAATTAGGAAGTGCAGATGGCCGCGGACCGGGGAGCGGCAGCGCCGGCGAGGGCAGGGCCGTGTGCGGGGCCAGAGCGGAGCAGGGAGGGCATCCGAAGAGAAATTAATTGTTTTCCCTTTCCTTGTTGTTGTAAACCCCTCAGCATTTCACAACAAATCACAGATAATTAATAAGTGCGTTCCCTTAATGACTGGGCTTTTTAATAACAGAAATTGGAAGATGCTGCGTCATTATTTTTTTTTCACTTTCCCGTCTCAGTGCTGTTTTATCGCAGCGATCAGAGTCACTGAGCCTAGGAAAGCCCAGGAGGATGCTGAAACTGCCCTTTGCAACCTCCATCCTTGAGGGGATATTGGCCGGGGTCCCCAACATCAGCATCCCCAGGAGCTTTCCCACCACTGGGTGGTCTTGTGCCTTTGCAAGCCTGGAGAAGCCACTGCAAGCCACTCTGGGGGGCAAGTTTGTGGCTAGAGGGTAATGCTGGTGAGGGGTTACTGACTACCAGCTCTCAGCGGCGCCGGGATGGTGGGACGAGTGGTGTCAGCTGCCTGGAGAGCTGCTTGCACCTACTAGTCCCTTTTTCCAGCACAAGCCCGTGGCCAGGCTGGGCTGGGTGTCACGGTATCACCAGCACGAGCCCATGGCTGGGCTGGGTGTCACGGTGCCACCAGCCCTGGCACAAGGCTGTGTCCAGGCTGGGTACCGCAGAGGCAGCAGCAGAGCAGGAGCGGGCAGGGCAGAGATGCATCCAGCTCCTCCAAAGCTTTGGCTGTGTTTCTGTTGTGGGTGCAGATCCCTTCCCTTGTTAGTCCGTAAGAGCAGTAATCACGCCGCAGCATGTGCTGGGGAAGGCTGTTTAGCAGGGCGGCTGCCGAGGCTGATGGAGTGGCAGCCGTGTCAGCCCCGCGACGGCTGCCGGTGTGCCCGCATCGCGCTGGCGTCCCCGCACGCCGGGAAGAGTCTCCGAGTGCCCTTTAATTACCCTTTCTGATGGCACACAGAATGCTGTTGTGACAGCATCGCTGCGCTCCCAATTGCCTCTTCAGGAATTTTATCAGCTGTCTCACGTCCTGATACTCGGGGAAGAGGAATCCAAGCAGACCTTTCTGCTTAAATAGGCTCTAAATACCTCAAATTAACGACGTGCATCTCTCTGTGGAAGCAAGGACGCTCTTGTTTTTGCAGCACAGGGAGGGAACCTGGCTGGCTGCAGGGCCACTGCCTGCCACACTGCCCATACCTGGCTCTCCTACAGCTCCTGATGCTTCCAACAGGATCAGAGCATCCTGGCTGTGGGGACACAGCGCAGACTTGCACCCAGTGGCAGTGCAGAGGTCACAGTCACACCGGTGGCACCATCACAGGATCACAGGGCTGTTGGCTGTGATGGGGGCTGTGCATAGCCCTGCACCACAACCTGCTGTGTCTCGGGGAAGTGTGGCAGGCGATGTCCAGCCCTTGCCAGGGTGGCCATGGGGAATGTGAGGTCCTGACCTATCCCTGGGACAGCGTGGGGCGGGCAGGGCTCAGTCCCCAGCAATGTGATGGCTGCCAGCAGCATGATGGAGGTGCTGAGGGGACAAGTAAGGGAGAGGGACTCCTCTGCCATCCCTGTCCTTGCTTGGCACTAACTCAGCTCTCCCTTTTCTCTGCAGGAGGAAGACATCGAGTACTATGACTCCAAGGCTGACACTGAATATGTGAGTACCTTTGCTGTGGCACCCCTGGCACAGTCACCTCTCTGGCCCAGTGCTGAGCCCCTTGCCAGGCTGTCCCAGCACCATACCAGGGAGCATGGCACAGCATTCCTTAGCCAGTGTAATGAGACTCCATGGTGGGCAGAATGTCCTGGTGTTCAGCCGTGTCTCCCCAGCTGAGCCCTGGTGACATTTGTCCACCAGCACCAGGCCGGGCAGCAGGCAGGTGGGCAGGTCGCTCTGCTGCCTGCAAAAGTTTCTAAAATTAAAGCTGCCATCTGAAATTCAAATGAAGAGCAAACCTTTAATTAGACACTGAATTTAATTCTCTGCCCCCCTCCCAGCACAGCTGTCCTGTGATTTCTGGCAATCAGTGCTTTAACTCCAGACCTGACAGCTCTGCTCTCCCAGTGCTCCCAAGGGAGCTGGCATTTGCCAGCTCCTCCACGTGGTGACGATGATGGTGACTTCACTCAGGTGCTGTGTCACGGGCACAGGGAGCTCCACCAGCAATGACTGCTGCACCACAGCACACCACTTTGCTCTGGGACACCCCACTCTGCTGGAAGGTGATGGGTCACCCAGCTCCTACATTGTGCTGTGGGATCTTTGGGAAATAGGGGCTCATTAGGTCAGTGATGCTCATGGTGTGGGGCCGCTGGGAGCAGGTGTATCACAGTGTCCTTGGAGCTGGACAGGAGCCCCAAACACAGCAGGGTGCAGTCCTGGGGACAGCCCCAGCCAGTGCTGCTGCACTGGGATTGGTCCTTGTCCCAAGGCAGAGCTGGCAGCAGATGTGCCATCTGGGGACAGTAACACAGGAGCAGAGGGGGAACCAGCACATGGTGTTGGCAGCAAACCACATGGCCTCATCCAAAAATAATGCTCAGGTGACCCTGAGGGCCTTTAGAGTGCCCCATGCAGAACGGAGGGGAGGATCTGGGCTTGATGGGATCCCACCAGCTTGAACAACCTGCCTTGAGCTGACCTCCGGCTCTCCTCTCAATCCACCTTGAGCCCACCTTGATGCCCCAGAGCAGAGCCAGGGGCAGGCTGGAGTGGAGGATGGATGCCTTCAAAGCAGAGTTACTGACAATCTGCCAGTGCCATTGTCTTCACATGGTGACAAGAAGAGAGCTCCTTAGTGGGGGAAGCCAGCCGTGGAGAGTATGGGAGGTGGGACAGACAGGTCAGGCATGTGCTGTGACCACAGCAGAGGGCTCTTGCTCTCCTGTACAGGTCTCCTTGCTCACAGTCCCACTCGTTCAGAGCAGAGGATATCTTCTGTCCCTCCCCAGCCTAGGGGAAGCTGCCAAAGAAGGGAGAGGAGGATCCTGCTTGCTATGGCTGCTCTGAAGAGGATGGAGCTAATGGGCTTAAAATACATTAAAGCGGATTTTGGATAGAAGTGAAGGAAAAACTGGCTGACAGTTGAGGCAGGAGGAGACAGCCTGGGGAGCCAGGCAACTTCCAGCCTGGGGGATGAGGAGCAGGACTAATGCATCCGTCGGGCTGGGCTGGGCTTTTGGCATCACTGTTCCCCTGACCAGCACAGGCTGCCCACACCCAGCCCATGTCAGCAGCAGTGATCCGAGCCAGCAGCTCCTGGCTGTTAGCTTGGGGATTACCATTTCTGCAAGTGAGGAGAACATCCTGGTCACATTAGGCAGGATTAAGAAACAGGAGGCGCTGCGACCTCAGAACTGTGTCCACAGAGCCCTCCCAGCACAGGGGGCCCTGGGGAGAAGCCATGAACTGTGGTGTGACACAGTGTGCCTGGGGATTGCAGGTCTCAGCTCCCTGGCCCTTCCCCGCGGGAAGGAGCTCTGCAAATCCATCATCAGCCACATCAGCTTCAGTCCTCCTCTGGGAGATACTGAGCAAAAGTGCAAAACTGGGGGTGTTCTATTGTTGAGAGATGTGGGTTTGGCAGGAAGGGTACTTGCCTACCCATGCTGTTGCTTCCTTGCCAGGGAAATCCCAGCAAATTTAATTCCAGCAAAAATAATGGGGAGAAAGGAAGATGATGCTGAAATAAAAAAGAGGGAGATGATACCAGAGGGCCTGAATGGAACTTAATAGTACTCCTTCTATCCTTTCTTTATTTAGCTTCAATTTTTCTATTTAAATGGAGCAGGATGTAGCTGAGCTGGAGTTGGTGCTGGTGGACAATGCCTGTTCTCCACATTTGGGGCTTATTCACAAGCCTTATGCTGCCTTTAACTGCATTGAGAAGGAAATGAGCCTCCTATTCATTTTCCTATCTCTCTGAACAGACTTTGGATTTCCAAGTGTTTTTTAACAAATTGGAACATCAGAAAATTTTCCTGGGGGTCCCAAAGGATCTCAAAATGTTTGCAGAAGTGAGGTTTTCACCTTTCCCCACCAGCAAGAGCTATGGGGTTTATGTGGTGAGAAGTGTTTAAATCAGCAGATGGTCTCGATTGGGTGTCACAGGCAGAACAATGCAGAAATAAAGTCATTCTCCATATTTTGTGCTATGTTCATGCCAGGAGATGATGCTTAAGTCACAGCTGAGGCCAAAATCGCCTGGGATGTGCTGTACTCAGGTGGAAAGCAACACAGCTCTGTGAAGGTATCCTGGCCCCACGGTCATCCCCCTGGCACCCACCCACCCTCTCGAGGTCCCAGGGTGGGCTGAGAGTGAGGGGCTGACGGTGGGGGGCTCCGTGCCAGCCTCAGCCCCTCCAGTGTGTGGGAGGGAGAGGCTGACCACTCGCTGCTCACCCGGCTGGGTAGAAACAGCGAGGAGAGGGAGGAGGGGGAAAAAAGGCCCCTAAATGTCAGCAGCAGCAGCAGATGAAGGGTGTTGGAAAATTTAATCTTCCAACTTTCTCAACTAATGTGACATTTGGATTTCCTCCCGATAAGCTATCAGCCCCAGAAGTTTCTTTCTTTTGCCTTTTTTCTTTTTTTTTTTTAACTTCTCTCCTCTGGCTGGTAATTTAAAAATAAATGGTCTAGAAAGATCTCTAAACAGTACCTTTGGCAAAGATTTAAAAAAGCAAAGGGGGATAGGGGAACAGGCTGGCGGGAGAGGCTGATTGTTATTTATAACCTGGGCTGCTACAAAAGCAGGAATGTGGCTGGAGAACACACCGTCTCCCTCCCTGGCATTAAATTACTGCATTTCAGGAAAAACTGATGTATTTAAGGAGAAAGACCCTTCCACACAAGCCTGGAGTTTCTCAACCATGTGCTGGGGGCTGGCATTTATATGCATTATTAGTAGAATCACAGCATGTTGATATAAATATTTTGCTAGCCTTTCCACACTTAGCATGGATGGGTCCCCCCGGGAGATTGAAAAGGATGCGCTGGGATTTCCGTGAGATACATTCTCAATCAGGCACGTGTGGGGCAGGACGTGGGGTGCTGTCGGGATGCTGCGGCAGGATGGCCCTGCCTTTGTCACCGGGGCTGCCATTTAAGCAGACATCATTAGCTGTGATGGCTCGTTCCCATGGAGATGAGCAATGAGCAGGGGTGTCTGCATCTGCGGGAGCTGCCGGGACGAGGCATCGCTGCTGCGCCAGATCACATCTCCGGCTCCATCGGCAGCTCCAAACCCTGGGACCCCGGATAGTCCTTGTGCCCACGGGCAGGCGGGCTCTTCTCAGCCTGCACCAGTCTGGGTGGTGATGGAGGGCACGTTCTTGCTGAGAGTGTCACAAGCTCCTGTTGGGCAGTGCCCCTGGTGCTCACCAGGTGTTGGGGCATCGCTGTCCCCTGTCTGTCATTTTGGGAGACTCGAGAAAATGTGACTGACAACCCTGCTGCTAAAGCACTGGAGATGGCAAAAGCTCTCACTGCGTGATGACTTCTTGCTGAAGCAGTAAATACGTATCATATTGATATATTGCTGTGGAGTCGATTTCTAATGGTGTGTAGCAAATAATATATTCAAACTGTAGCATCTATTTGTGTTACGTTGTACATACTGTAACAGATAAATAGATGTTTCCAAGTTCTTTTGAAATGTAATGATGAGAAATGCTGCAAAATCTGGCTGGGGGCCTGCCGAGATGCTCGCAGTTAAACTGGTATACATTCAGGAGAGCTTGAATCATCTACTTTACTCTAATTTAAATTTAATGCAAAATTTCTTCCCTCGGCTTTCCCAAGGTGGCTCCTTGTATCCCAGCCTAGGACCAAGATGCTCCCTGCACTGCCTGGGCTGGTGACAGCTTCACCTGCCTTCACAGCTGGAAATTACCCCATTTCAGGGGCCAGACTCAGCCTGGCTTAGACAGAAATAATTCAGTTGAGGTCAGGAGATTTAGGGATAAAGGGCAAATGTTGCTTGGATAACATCAGCTCTTTCTGCAGGTCTGTTTGCCATATAAGTGTCAGTGATGCATGAAGAGCCCCACATATAGATAGCTGTATATTTGTCCCCAAGATCTCTACATGTGCCTCTTTACAGCTCCATGAATGAGAGCAGCCAGACAGCGCCGAACCTGGCAGCATACAAATTAGCCCCTCAGAAGAGGGTGATACCACAGAATAATGATAAACAGAGGAGGGGTAATTATATACAGTAGTTCCAGCTCCAGTGAAGTGAGGAATAACCATGCCAGGGTGGGGGAAATAGGGAGGGTTGGATTTTCCAGCTGCTGGTGGTGGCAGGGGCAGGACACTGGCTGTGGGAGGGTGCCCTGCTGGTCTCAGATGGCGAGGGATGGGGAGCTGTCACCGGGATGTTGCTGGGCTAAGCCAAGCAAGGGTTTAGTGTCAAAGCAGGTTTTGGTGCTGCAGGTGCCCTCGGGCCACAGCTTTATCCCAAAGCCTGTTTTCAGCAGGCGCCTCTAATCACTGTCTGGTGCTCACAGAGATTGCAGGGATGAACCATTTTGTGTGCATCGCTTTCCCCCAGAGACCTGAGCCCCCCATCGAGGGCAGGCTTGGGGCTGGATCCTCTCTCTGGACAGCCCATGGCCGGGCACACAGCTGGCGTGCTGGCTCTGCTGCAGCATCACGGCTTTGCAGGGGGTCCAGCAGTCAATTTTGTGCCTTTTCGCTAGATTTACGTGAAATTGGGGGCATAATCTGGATTTTGGTATTGGCAACATGGCTCAGAGGAGTTGGGAATGGTCCCTGCCTGCCTCCCACTTGGCTACTGCTGCTGTAATTGAGTTCAGTGTCTTTTCTGGGCAGCTGGAGCCCCCACACCAGGATCAGCTGGGCAGCATGTTTACACTCACAATCCTCCGGCTGGAATTAAAGCCCAAACCCTGCACATCAATCCTGTTACTCTCCCGAGCTGTGGCGAATGGTTTGGCCACCCCTCTCAATGTCACGGGAATGTCACCACCTTGGTGGCTGGCCAGAGCTGGTGCAGGGGAGGTGACATTTATCCATGTCATATGTGAAGGGGAAACAGGGAGGAGGCCAGGATGGGTGTTAAACAAGCTTCACAGTTTATTTCCCAAACACATAGTTTTCCTTTAAATTTATGGCTTTTCCCATGAGACATTCAGGTCTTTTGTCCCCTGGGTTTTGTCAAGATGAGCCTGGCTGATGGGAAAGCTGCTTGCACTGGGTCATTACGGACAGCAGAATGGGACTGTCACCTAGCCCTTCTCCCCCCTGGTGCCGGGGTTCTTTACTGCTGGACAGTGTGAGGCATCCCTCCAGGTGTCCATCCCAGGCAAAGCACCATGAGAGCCCTGCCTGGAGCTGCTCACGCTTCCAGTCACGTCCACTGTGGTTTCTGCGGGGCTGATCTCTGCTACCGCAATCAGCCAGCCTTGCACGGGTTCTGAGACAGGCACTTCATTGGGGAGGCACAGAAGGAGAGGCACTGAGCTGCCTTCTGGAGGGAATTTGCTCCATCACCAGGCAGCTCAGCAGCCAAATGCACTCCTACTCTGCCACAAATACCCCTACCCCTTTCACTCCTGCAGCCGGGGCCAGGGAGTGTCATCCCACTCCCCAGCTTGGGCTTGGCATGTCCTTGCCCCTGTTTTGCCTGTCCCTGCCTGGTGATGGGATAAGCAGCTCAGTGTCTGCTCTGCTTCAGCAGGGTTGTAGCTCCAGGGGCAGAAAGGTGCTGCAGCATCCTCCTCTTCCTTCTCCTCACCCTGTGCATCACTCAGCCAGCTGCAAACAGCCTTCCCCAGATGCTGGGTTCATGGCAAGGATGGGCAGCTCAGAGCCAGTGCCTTCTCCTGAGTTTCTCTGCTCCCACTGGGATGGCAGAGGCAATTTCCCAAGCCACCCCACCCTCCCTCTTCCCCACATGGCCCTCTGCCTCAGCTCCCAGCCTGTCCCCTGTCTGCAACCACCCAGCTGTTCTGCCTGCCCCAGCTCAGCTCTACCTGCCTTTCCAGAGGGATTTTACCCTCAGTGCCATGTTGGCAGCAGGGCTGGGGAATGCAGAGGAGGGTTGTGAAGGCAGGGGAGTGTGTTCCAGCATCGGCAGTGGGGAATTCGCCTTCTCTCCACCATAATTAAATATTGTTTGCATTACTTATTGACAGAGCGCTAAGCTGCACTCCGTTTTAATTTGCTCTTTGATAGTTGCCTTTTGCTGCTAATTGATTTTCAAGGCTCTTTTTTGATTTGGGTTTTTGTAGGGTTTTTTTTTCCTTTTTCTTTCTTTTTTTTCTTTTGTCTGATCTAATACCTGCCATGCTACCAAAGCTGGAGAGGCACAAAGGTAACCAGCACTCCCCTTTGTTGCCCACCCACTCCTGTCACTTGCTCCCCTGTGCCACTGGCACAGACTGCAGGCCAAAGCAACGTGAGAGCTGCCGTGGCTGGTTTCCACCAGGGAACATTCAGTGATGGGCTTGAGTGGCAACATTCCCAGCATGCCTCCAGGGCTGGAAGTCTGGGTGACCCCATGTGCTCTGCTCCTTCCCCAGGATGATCCTGACGGAGAAGAGATCGAGAGGGAGAAGTCCAACTCCTTGAAGCTGGAGTTCACTGACGATGACAACTTCAAGACCAAGGTTAACTATTCCTACGCTGCCGTGCAGATCCCCACGGACATCTACAAAGGCTGTGAGTGCCCCTCCTCACCTGCTCTGCTCCATGTTGCCTGGATGGGCATCCATCTCTCCTGCTTGGAGTGCTGTAGCCCCAGGGACCATCACCTCTGAGTGCCTCAATTAGGTCTTGGCTGGGCAGGCAGACTCCCAGATATGGGGGCACTGAAAATAGGCAGAGTCACCATGTCAGGACAGAGGTGACAATGTGTCCCTCCCCAGAGACCCTCAAGAGCTCAGCACAGGCCAAAGAACCAGGCTGGGAGTTGGGAGTTACTGGGGAAGGGACGGGGAGCACAGGAGAGGTGGTGATTATGGCACCATGTTGTGCCCATCCTCCCTGCAGAAGAGCCAAACTAAGCTTGAGGCAGTTCCAATCAGGCATTGGAGAGGGATGCAGCAGCTCTGTGCAGGAGCAAGCACAGAGGCAGCATCTACCTGCTTGTAGGAGGGAGCAAGACAGGGCTGGACAGTGGAAACAGGGATGCTTCCTCACTGGCTTGGGGCTGCCTGGGGCTGAGGATGTGGAAAGGGAGAGAAAACGGCTGCAGTTTTGCAAGAAGGCAGCAAAGGGTGACTGAGGACAGTGTGATGCCACCCCGGGACAGCCCTTGCTGCCAGGAGTGTGTGGGGTGTGTCAGCCCTGTGGCCGTGCCCCTGCAGCTGCCAGAGAGCACGGGCTGCTCCAGGAACGGGGATGGGGCAGGTGGGCCAGCCCGGGAGCGTCCAGGGAGGGATGGAAGGATGGACGGGATAGGACGTGCCACCCCAGCTTGAGTCCCCGCGGAGCGGTGGCACAGTCCCTGAGCTTTCAGATCTCTCCAGCACCTCGCCCTGCTGCGGTGGCACATGGTGACAGTCGGTCTCCATTTCCCTCTAGTGGCTGCTCTGCACCGAGCTGGGGACTGCTTCCAGCTGCAGGGCATCCTCCAGCACCCTCCGGCCGCATCCTGTGCCCAGCTCCAGACCCGCTGCTGCCCCGCAGCACCCAGGGCACCACCATGCCCACAGCTCATTGTTTAGCGGCACTTGCCGAGGTGTTTGGGTGGTGATGGTGGGGAGGGGGCTGAGCTCACGTTCCTGTTCCCGGCACACGGGCTCGGTACGGACACGGCTGTGTTCGGAGCAGCCTCGGTGCAAATGATTTCACCACGGCGGCAGCAGCGGATTAGCAATTTGCAATTAGTTTTATTACCCAGCTAGCGCGGGGCAGGCAGCTAATGAAGCACATCATGCGAGCCAGGTGGGCTGCGCGGGATGAGGTATTTATTCCTCCTCACCCTCCAGCCGCCACCACGGGTGGAGCTCTGTCACAGCCACGTACATCACCCTACTAGGGATGAGCAAACTGGAGATGACCGTGCTCCAGGGACTCAGCTGCTCAAAGAGGGATGCTGGAGAGGGGATGGGGCAGTGGGGGGGTCACAGTATGGCGACACCATTCCTGTGGTCCTTACCAGGCAGGGAACAGGGATGCAGCCACGGGCACAGCAGTGTGTGGGCACAGGAGTCAGGCCATGCCCGGCCGTCCCAGGGCACTCTGGAAGTCCAGGGTGCAGGGAAGGGTGTGCAGCTGCTGCTCCACAGAGAGTTGTTTGGGGTGAGGGCACGGAGCCACCCATGTGCCCTTCCTTGCCAGGGACACCGACTCGAGTCCCTGCAGAGCGGTGGGCGGGGAGCATCTCCCCGGTGGGACCCGGCGGAGAGGCGCTATCGCTGCCTGGCACGCTAATTAATCCACTGCGGAGACGCCCGCCGCCGTCACCCCTCACTACACACACAAATTACATCCTATATGTGTTTTATTTACTGTGCCATTTTTAATTAAATCTGCAATCGCTCGCGGGAGGGGCGTAGCTGGGCTGGGCTCACCCTGATGGGGACAGGGATGAGGTGGGGACAGGGATGTCACCGGCAGGGCTGGTAGCTTTGGTCTCTACTGAAGGGGACAAGAGCTGTCCCGACCATGAACACAGTCTCCATCCAGTGAGCAGTAGCTCATCACTCTGTGCACAGGGAGAGGGTAGATGCTGTGTGCTGGGGGGTATAGGGGCTATATTTGTTCACAGGGATGATAAAGGGGCTACGTTCATGCCCAGGTAAGGTGTAAAGCCTACATCTATGCTCAGAGGTAATATTAGACTGTGTTTGGGTGCAGAGAGGGTATAGGAGCTCCATTCAGTACAAGCCTGATGTGGCTGATGGGCGCAGAGGGGCTGTGGGTGCAGGTGCTGCCAGGGCTATCGTGGACACATCAGTGCCCAGCCCAGTGCCCATCTGAGGCTGACAACACTGCCCAGGGCTGCTCCAGACAGGTGGGAGCCTGGCAGCCTGCTCATGGCCCCTTTGCCTGGGAAAAACCATGTCCTGTGGCAGAGCCAAGCAAGAAATCATCCCAAGTGCCCAGATAACAGCACTGTGTGGGCACAGTGCTGAGGAATGGGTGGGGAGATATGAGTGTAGTAAATCATGGTTTGAAGGCATGGCTGCCTGAGGGAAGGAGAAATCTTCAGCAGTGCTGCTGGGATAGAGAGATCCAGGATTCACCCTGGGTGAAACCTGCCCACATCCTGCCGGTGCCTAAGGACCACAGAGAAGGCTTGAACGGGTGATGACGATGTTTCCAGGAGGGACAAGTGTGGGAGGAAGCTTTAGGAGAGCTAAATATACTCCTCATCAAAAACACACTGGCTTCCCTGCTGCACCACATTGTGTTGTTTCGCCCAATTCCAAGAAGACAGGGTGCTCCTAGTAGCTCTTACACCCCAAAAATGCACGGAAGGTCCCCCGGGAGGGAGCAGTGCCTGGTCTCAGGGTGCTGCTATCTATTCACTCCTGCAGTGGCACCCACCCCTGGCTCCTCCCTGCAGCAGTCCTGGGGCAACCCAGCACTGGCGAACAGTGGGACTCCCCCCACCCGCCTGGGCTTGGGGCACCCACAGCATTTGGGGTCCCCCTGTGAGCAGAGGGTGGTACCACCACAGCCTCGCCACCAGCCGACTGGCCCCTCCCCACACTCCACCAGCCCCACTTGATTAATCACAGGCTGGGGCTGCCGGCAGCTTATCTTTTGCTTTAATAGCTGCATAATTTAAAATTGCTGTTTGCCGGCATCTTAATTGCTTTTGTGTCAGGTGCAGGGCCAGCGGGAATGCAGAGCAGGGCCCAGGAGGCTCCACATGCCCAGTGGGGACACAAGCTTCGGGTTTCCAAGCTGGTGGCAGTCCCTGGGGAGTGGGGGTGGTACAGGGGGTTCTGCTGGGAAGGGGGTGAGATGACAAGCCAGCTGTCCCCTCGTGATGGCTGTGTCTGCCCCAGAGCAGATGGGGACAGTGAGCGCTCTTAGGAGCCCTGGAGGCTGGCTTTTTTCTCTGGGGACAAGGAACAGCAGCGTGATGCTGGAGCCCTGTGGGATCTAGCACGTCAGGAGATGTGGGAGAAGCTGCAAAGCCCCTGCGAGCTCCTACATGGGAAGAGGTAGAGGGGACACACCCCTCACTCCCTGCAATCACTGTGGTCCCCACCACCCCTCAGCCCACCCCCAGCTCCGCTGCTGCCCCCACCCACCTGCCCACCCCGGCTCTGTCTCCCACAGCCACCGTCATCCTCAACGAGCTGAACTGGACACAGGCACTGGAGGATGTCTTCATCGAGAACCGCAAGGAGGATCCCTCCCTGCTCTGGCAGGTCTTTGGCAGTGCCACTGGTGTCACCCGCTACTACCCTGGTGCGTGGCAGGGGGTGGTTGAGGGGCAGGGGGCTGGCCAAGGGCAGCCTGGGCCCTTCTCGCTGTAAGATGTGGGTGAACATCCCCCAGTGCTCACCCTGGGGGCCATCTGGCACCTGTATTGTGCCAAATCCCGTTGGTGTGAGCTCCCCACTGGAGCCTGCTGTTTCCTCAGCCCTGGGCAGTTCCTCTGTCCTGTCCCCCACCCCAGGACAGCCCTGCCTTGCTCACCACCTGCCTTCTCCCCACAGCCACCCCATGGAGAGCCCCCAATAAGATTGATCTCTACGATGTGCGCCGGCGGCCCTGGTAAGGGGGTGCTGGGTGGGGAGGGGGTTCTGTCCAGGAACAGCCAGCTCCCTCTCGTTTTCATTTCACACGTGGCAGAGGGATAGCATAACAAAGGCAGGAGTATCTGAGCTATGACTCTTGGCTCTCCTCTTCTTCTTCCTGGGAAACCAGAGGAGGATAAGTCCTTGAGTGCAGATGAAAGTGTGGAGTGCCCTCTCCTCACAGCCACGGCCGCCGGCACTCCGTCCTGGCCAGAATTCCCATCCCAACGGGAAAACAATTAGATCTGAAACTGTGATCTGGGAGGATGGGGAGAGGAACGGGCAGGCAGCGCCAGGCTCTGGCTCAGCGATAGCTGAGCAGCCATTTAGCCCACACAGAGCGAGGGGGGATTGAGTGGGCTCCCCTTAGCCCAGGTGGAGGTGCTGGTGTGGCAGCAGTGTTTGTCAGCTGGAGCTGGAGGAGTTACAGCTCCATCCTGCCCATATTTGCTGCCTAAAAGTGCAGGCATAGAGAGGAGAGCAGACACAGGTTTCTGGCACACGCCCAGGGAGCCCTGTGTCCCACGGGATCATCCCCTGCCCACATCGGAAGCTGCCCCTCTTCTTGGCAGAAAATTAATAGCCCTACTAGTCTGGTTAATTGTCTTTGATTGCTCCACATTAATTATTAACTGCTCCCCAACGGAGTGTCTGTGCGTGTTGTTGCAGAGTAGGGGCTGGAAGGCTGGTTTGGGGGGCAGCTGATGTGTGTGTGGGCTCCTGAGCCCAGGTCCCTGCCCACTAGCCAGACTGGCCACCCACTCACCCAGCCAGCCATGGAGAAGCAGCAGCACCTTTTGTGCTGGGGGGCAGCACACCCCTGGGGACACCCCTTTGGGGACACCCCTTTGGGGACACCCCTTTGGGGTCCTGTCGAGCCCTCTCGCGGGGTCTGGTGCAGCACACAGCCCTCACTCCGCACTCCTCCGGGACCACCATCCCGCCCGCAGCCTGGACGGGGCCACCGGCGCCAGTCGCCCGCCTTCCCCTCCCTTGATGAATGGCACCATTAAGCACAGCCGTCTCCCGCCGAGCCCAGGGTATTCATCTGAGCCGGGCAGCCGGAGATGGATGCGCTGCCACAACCCATTACAGGCGGCATCTTAGTTGGGCTCTGTGCCGCTCCGACAGCCCAGCCCCACCCGTGGGCAGGAGCCCTGGGGGCAGCTGCCTGCCCGTCCTGCACCCCAGCACCAGGGGAAGGCGTTTTGGGGATGCTGCACCCACGTGCCAGCATCCCGCATCCTGCCCGGGTAATCGCTTGTAATTAGGGAACATCAAGACCCGGGATTAGCAATCAGAGCTTGCCCCTTCCCCACTCCTCCCCAATAGCAGTAATTGATACTAATAACACACTAATTAATTCACATAAGGGCTGATCCTGATCCAGGCAATAATGAAGCTCCCTTGGTCCTCAGCCACGGCAGGATCAGGCCCCATGTGAAGGGATGGGGAAGCTAGGGGTGCCTGGCTGTGCCTGCAATGGGGTATGTGCTGAGCACCATCCTGGCCCCCTCCCACACAGGATGGCACAGCAGGGCTGGGCGCAGGACCGGGTGCTTCGAGGGGTTCCCTAATTGTTTCCAGTGGGGAAGATTTACGTAGTAGTATTATTTTTCCTCCTGGTAGCTAAAAATAACCTAATCAGCCTGGCCTTTGAAGCTACCAGGGGGGTAAATAGCATCTTAATATGAATGTGTGTGTCAGCATAATCAGCACGCAGAAAAGGGCCTACGATGATGGAAGAGTTTAGCATTTAGAGCTCATTAGGCTGGTATGGTACTGAGCAGCAGGTCACTGGCCATCTGCCCTGCCTCACCAAGCCCCAGCCTCACCTCCGCCTGCCCACTGCCACCCTGTCCCTGCTCCTCACCGTGAGGTCACTGCAGCCCTGGGTGCATGGGCCAGCAGGGTCGGGGTCCCCCCTCAAAATGAACTGATCCTACTGACCTCCTTCTATATCCCACAGGTACATCCAAGGTGCCTCCTCCCCAAAGGACATGGTCATCATTGTGGATGTGTGAGTACACACTGACAGCTGTGGCTGGGCTGAGCCAGTCCAGGATGGTGACACAGTTTGCCAGGCTGCCACTGTCCCACCAGTGGCCCCAGGGAAGCTGTGTGGGACAGCACTGGTGCCCTGTACCCCCTCCCTGCTGAGCCCCCCGCACCCCTCTCTCCTACTAGGAGTGGCAGTGTGAGTGGCCTCACCCTCAAGCTGATGAAGACGTCGGTCTATGAGATGCTGGACACCCTCTCAGATGATGACTATGTCAATGTGGCCTCGGTGAGTGCCACTGGGGGAGCAGCTGGGCTGTGACCCCCAGGCACCTCCCCAGCCACGGGAGCCCTTTGCCCCTAAACTCACCTGGCTAAGGACTCTGCAGAGAGAAATACCATTTCTGGTCTTCTCAACCACCCACCTGCACATAGGCAAGGAAATGGTTGCTCAGGGATTGGCTGTATGTGGTGGCAAACAAAACCTGTCCCCATCACAGGACATTTGGCAGAGGTGCTTCTGGAGCAGTCACAACCAGCCACCTCCTGTCCATCACCAGCCAGTGACACTTTGCACCCTATGGCTATGTCACCAGCCCGTGACCTCACACAGCACAGCGGCTGTGCCACCACATCTGTGCCTCGCTGGGTGCCCAGCCCGTGCTGGCCCTCCCCTGTCTGGCCACCAGCACACCGGTGCTAATTAACGTGTCTGGCCTGGCTCAGTTAGCTGGATCACTGCTCCCTTAATGAATGGGCCCAATTGCCAGCAAATGAAGCTGTAAGTGAGAGGCAGCACCTGCTCCCGATGATGGCACAGGGATGCACAGCACGGCATGGCTGCCTGCACAAACCCAGGGGGTTCTGCAGAAATGAGGGTGCACGACCTGCTCCAGCAGCACCCACTGCCAGCACCCCCACTGGGCAGCTCAGTCTAGATTTAGCCCACACTAGACTTCAGTCTCAGCATCAGCCCTTCCTGGAACGTGGGGCATGGGATGCTCCATCCACCTGCCGCCCATGGGAGCTGTGTGTGATGGGTGGCTTGTGCCTGCTGGGGTCTGCCCCATCCCCTTTCTGTGACCCACTCCCCACTATTTTGCCTCCCAGTTCAACGAGAAGGCAAAGCCGGTGTCGTGCTTCAAGCACCTGGTGCAGGCCAACATTCGGAACAAGAAGGTGTTCAAGGAAGACGTGCAAGGGATGGTGGCCAAGGGCACGACTGACTACAAGGCTGGCTTTGAGTATGCCTTCGACCAGCTGCAGAATGTGAGCTGGGGGCTGGGCTGGGGGGCAGAGTGAACCCCTGGGTGTTGGGGCAAAGGGAGAGCTCTGAGTACCTGGATGCTGCCCTGTGCCTGGGGCTTCAGGGTGCAGAGGGCTCATTGTCCTCCTTCTCAATGCTGGTGGAGACATCCCACCATCCAGCATCCTGTAGCTGAGGTTTTGCCGGAGCTGCAGCTCCTCTAGGTTATTCAAAATTAGTAGGGCTCGGCAGAGGGGCCAGATCCAGCCAGCAGCCATGCTGGAGGCAAAATAAAGATGAATGATGCTGTTGGGTGCCAAGCAGCAACAGCCACAAAATCATTCCCCAGCTGACAGCATCCCTTCTCCTGCCCATTCACCCCGGGCACCCTCACCCCAGGGAAAGGGGCTGGGAGAAGAGATGGGTTGGGGCCAGCCCTCCTGGCCACATCCAGGCTTGTGCCCAGTGCTGCTGGCTCTGGGTCCGGCCCCAGGTGCTGTCTCTGCCCCACAGTCCAACATCACACGTGCCAACTGCAACAAGATGATCATGATGTTCACGGACGGCGGTGAGGACCGGGTGCAGGACGTCTTTGAGAAGTACAACTGGCCCAATAAGACGGTGAGGGGCTGTGGGTTCATGTGCTGGGCTGAGGCCACTCGCCAGGCAGGGAGCCAGCAGTTCCAGCTCCATTGCTGGCTTCTGTTTCATTTGCCTCCTTGCCATCCTCCCTGCCCATCAGCCTGCTCCTGGACTGAGCCACCACCCTGGTAATGGGCTTATAGCCAACTCTCACCTTGGAGCACAGGAGGCACAGGACCAGGCACCCCACAGGATGCTGGGGAGGGAATGAGGCTGGTGGGCTCCCTGAATGCTGGCAACAGGAGGAGCACACCCTAAGCATGTGGACAGGGCTGCTGGCAGGCAGAGAAACCAGCAGGAAGGTCCCCATTGTCACCCAGGATCTGGAAACCCATGGGACTGGGGTTTCTGGTCCATGTAGCACACTTGGAGAATACAGACCCCTCTGGGAGCAGTAATGCCCCGGCACGAGGATGACTGGGGTAGGTGGCTTGGACCAGTGCAGTGATGCTGAGGGACAGGACTGGCCAGGGCCAGGCAAGAAGAGGGAGGCTCCTTTGCCGCTAGCACAGCCAGCATTCCCAGGAGTCTTCTGTCCACCTGTGCTAGTCTGTGGGCAGCACAGTCTGCAGGCCACGGCAGGCAATGCCATGCTGTCCCTGGGGAGGTTGCCATTGTCTGGGAGCACTGAGTGTGCAAGACCAGGGTGCCCAGCAAATGGCCCTCACTGCCACACTGTGCCACAGGTGCGGGTCTTCACCTTCTCGGTCGGGCAGCACAACTACGACGTGACCCCGCTGCAGTGGATGGCCTGTGCCAACAAAGGTGAGCAGGGCTGGCACCCAACAGGCACTGGGGGCTGTGCTGTGCAGGGCTCACCCCTCTGCTCCGGTGCATGGTGCAACCACCCAAGCACTGGCTGCAGCCCCAGAGGGATGGACAGCAGGACAGCCAGACTGCTGGACAGCAAACAGCTGGATCTCCAGCTGCATTTCTCTTTCTTTCCTAAGGTTACTACTTCGAAATCCCCTCCATTGGTGCCATCCGCATCAACACACAGGTATGGGGAGTGGGCAGGCAGGGAGGGGCAGGCAGGCAGAGCTGCCCCCCCGGGGTGCCCTACCTGGGGGCCAGTTCAGGCAGCCCCAGCCCCACTGTGGGCAGCCCAAAGGCTGGCAGTGAGCATGGCAGCAAGCTGGGCAGCCGAGCCCTCAGCCGGGCCCCGCGCTATTGAAATAATTCATCTTCAGCTCCCCATGGACCTGCTGCCTTTTGAGTGACTAATTATGAAACATGAGGTGCTAATCAGCACAGAGCAGAGCTGAGCGTGGGCAGGGCCAACCCCAGCAGCAGCCTGCTCGGCAGAGCCAGGGGTGTCTGTCCCCACTGCCCCTTCTCTGGTCCTTTATCAGGTGCACACAAAGTGCCATGGTGGGCAGGAGGTGAGGGTCCCCAAGCAGGGCAGCCCCTCAGGGCAGACCTGGCACTGTGGCATGAGGGCTGCCTCCCTGCCCAGTGGTCTACTTTGCCAGGGTGGGATGGGATAAGGGAAGCCTGCCCCAGCAGAAGGTCCCAAAAGGCTGGTGGAGACAGCAGCCATCTGGTCCAGCCCTGGGGATGGCTGCAAGCCAGGGTGCCATGGCTTGTGCTGCCTGAGGAGCCTTTGCCCTGTCCGTGCACAGCTGAGGATGAGCACCTTGTTTGCATCTTGATGGGCTTGTTGGGGTCCCAGCTGGAGCCAGTGCCCCCCGGGTTTGGTAGCTGGTAAGCCCCCTCTCCTAGCTCAGCCAACAGCAGGGGGCATCACCAGGCACCCTATTGATAATCCCTGGGGTGTGCATAGGGACGAGGGTGTCACTGCGTTGGACCAAGGAGACATTTGGCTCCCATATCATCCTTTCCCTTGCCCTGTGTTCCTGCAGGAGTACCTGGATGTGCTGGGCAGACCCATGGTCCTGGCTGGGAACCGAGCCAAGCAGGTTCAGTGGACCAATGTCTACCAGGATGCCCTGGTAAGGACCCCCAACCCCAGGGTCCCACATACCCCTGAGGTACATGTGGGTGGGGACACCAGCCCCAAGGTCCCACACAGAACATGCCTCCATCTCCGTTGTCGAGGGGTAACCCCCCTCTGCTGCCCACCCCCAGCCCTGAGGCTGGTGAGGGGCCATGGAACACCTTTCTGTGCATGCGCAGGGGCTGGGCCTAGTGGTGACGGGCACACTGCCGGTGTTCAACCTGACCGAGGACAGCAGTGACAGGAAGGTAGGAGGCTGTGGCTGCCATCACCCTGGCTGCACTGGGACACCTGTTGTGGGGCTGCTGCAGGGTGGTGAAGGTGCTCCAGTGCTGGATGCATGGCTGTGGGTAGGGGAGGTACTGGCACTCCTGGTGTGCTGCCTGCTCTGCACCCCCTCTCTGGGGTGAGACTGGGAGTGACTGCCATCCCTGCAGTACCCAAAATGGTCTTGGTTAGCTCTCACCGTTCAGTGGAGACAGCTGCAAGACCTTGGAGGGTGCAGTGTCCCATGGGGGGATGCTGGGGGGCTGGCATATCTCACCCTGCGCCCCTGCAGTACCCAAATTTGACCCGCACAACCCCAGAGAGAGAGGAGGTCCATCCTTCTGTTTCCTGGTCCCCTTGCTGGAGGTGGCAGGTGACAGCCCTGCTCCCACCCACTTCCCTCTCTACGCTTCCTTCCAGAACCAGCTCATCCTGGGTGTGATGGGGATCGACGTGGCTCTCAACGACATCAAGAGGCTGACCCCACGATACAACGTGCGTGGAGGCCCCTTCCCCTCTGTCCCTGCCCTGCACCGCCTGAACCTGGTGTGGAATCCCTCTCATGGGAGCCCCAAGCTGTGCCCCCAGCACCCCATAACACCTCCAACAGCACTGGCAGTTGCAGGGTGTCAAGAGTGCAGGCAGGGACTGGGATAGGCAGGTGAGCAGAGATTGTAGCTGGGTGATGCTCTGGGACCCAGAGCAGAGCCAAAACCCCTGCAGGGTCATCAGGGAATAAACCTTATTGGCCTGGGGAAAGGGGCAGTGGAGAAATCCGGAGCAAAAATCTCACCCCAGGAGTGAGAGATTTCATTGGCCTGAAAATAGAAGTAGGTGGATAGAATAGGATGAACCCTGGGGGGACACAGGGTGAGCTCGGCCTGCAGAGGTGAGTGTGACCACACCAGCATGGCACAGCACCACATGCCATGCCACAGAGCCGGCTGACCATCCTCATCCCTCCTCCTGTCCTCTCACAGCTGGGGGCAAATGGTTACGTCTTCGCCATCGACCTGAACGGCTACGTCCTGCTGCACCCCAACCTGCAGCCCCAGGTGAGGAGAGGCCCGTCAGGGCAGCAGCCATGGGGGTCACGGCTTCCCAGGGTCCTCAGGAGCTAATTCCGGGGGTTGTGATGAGTTTGTCTGGACTCAGTGGCATCTGTGGGAGCCCTGAGGCCTTCCCTGGCTCTCCCTTTCTGCTTGCAGATCATCAATTTCCGTGAGCCAGTGACGCTGGACTTCCTGGATGCTGAGCTGGAGGATGAAAACAAGGAGGAGGTGAGCAGACCAGGGGCAGATTCTGGGGCACAGGCCCAAACCCCTAGTTTGTGGCTGCGAAGGGCATTCAGTTCCTCCAAGCTGCTTTAAGGAGTGCCACATCCTAAGCCTGGCAAACAGTGGGGACAGGAGCTGGGTCATTGTCCCGAGTGCCAGCATGATGAGCCCCGCAGGCTGCTCACCCCTGCACCCTGCAGGTCCTCAGTGCCACCCCACTGGAATGGGTGCCCATGGGCACATGGCTGGGCTCTGTCACCCTGAGTTGTCTCCTCTGTGTCCCCCAGATCCGGAGAAGCATGATTGATGGCAATGACGGGCAGAGGTTCATCAAGACCCTCATCAAGTCCCTGGACGAGGTAATGCTACAGGGCAAGGGGCTCATAGCCAAAGCTGCTGTTGTCCTGAGAGCCCAGCCCTGGCAGTGGGGAGTGATGTGCTGTATCTGGCACAGGGCCCCATGTCACCGTGCCAGCAGGTCCTGGCACCACGCAGGCCTGACTGGCTCGCTCTGACCCACAGCAATACATCGATGAGGTGTTCCGGACCTACACGTGGGCTCCCATCAAAAGCACCAACTACAGGTGAGTGTCACTGCCCTGCACTGGCTGGACCCACACCAGCACAGGGCTGTGGGCTTGTGCTTGCAGCTCCCAAGGTCTTTGAGGCCACCACGGACATGTCCTGTGGGCTGCAGGGTTGCAAATGTGCTGTCGCATCACTGCACACAGCCAGTCGTGCTGGAGAGCACTCCCAAAAGTGCTGCCTATCAGTGTTTGGCACTGCAGAGCTGGGACACAATTCCAGCGCTCCAGACAGGCTGCAGGGCTGGTGTGCAAGTGGCTGGACAAGGGGCACCAGTGCCAGTGGCTCACACAGAGGCTCACATCTGCTCTGGGGTGGGTGACAGGGACACGTGCCCACCCTGCAACGCAGGCAGTGACTGCAGAAGCAGGAGAGAGCAAAGCTCTGAATTTACCACCAGGTTGCACCAGGTTGAGCCAACAGATATGTAACAGACCCTGGCACCATTATTTCTGTGCTGTGCAACTCACATTGCCTTCATCGTGTGAGGAGCCATGTGGCCCCACTGTTGCCCACTGTACCCTCTTCCTCCTCACCACCCAGCCCAGGAGGAGCTGGCAAGGGTCACAACTACTATCCAAAACTGCCAGTCCTGTCCCCCATAGTGTCACCCCTCTGGAGCCAAGCAGCATGGTTCACGAGGGGACAATGACATCGGGTGACACAGCTGTGGCCAGCACTGCAGGTTTATCCAGCAGGGGTGAAAGGTGCTGCCAGGGACCCTGCGCTCCCATGGCTCTACTCTGCATAGGGTTGTTGCCTGGGTTTCCCTGGGGCACCATCAGCACGGGGTACCACAAACATTGAACAGAAGAAAGTCACTCTCCTTCTGATACCTGTGGTTTGGGATGCCACCACATCTGATGTGCTTTTTGGGGTGCCACCATCTCTGCCGTGCTTGCTGCAATGGCCAGCACAGACAGGATGAGCTGGGGGAGCGTTTTAGGGAGGAAGTCCAGATCCCAGTGGCTCTGGTGCAGGTGTGATCTGATGAAAGTCAGGAAAGTGGTCCTTACCTGCTGATCCCTGGCAACACCTGGCACAAACACTGTCACCAAAGGCCACTGGCTGCTGCAGCTGGCACTGAGGAGCCCAGCTCCTTCTAACAGCAACCCCAGCACCACTTCCTGACACCTCTTTTCCCACCCCCCTCCCTCATCCTGCATGCTAGACTCCTTGTTGGTGGGTCCCTCCCCTTCCTGGCTCACCTGACTCCTGGTGCCTGTATAATGGTTGTCATTGGTTTCTCCTCTCTGGGAAGGTTTTGTCCCTTCTTTCGAGGGCTGTGTCTCTTGCTGCCTTCCTCCCTCACAGGGGTATTGTGTTCCTTTTCCACATCTATCTCCCTTGGTTCCTGGGCTGGCACATCCTGCCCATCTCAGCTCTGGCTGCACAGGTGTGCCACCTTCTGTGCTCAGAGATGCACTCAGGATGGCTCTGAGTGCTACCAGGATGACTCTACATGTTCTGGGAATGGCTCTACATGTTCTGGGAGTGGCCATGGGTGCTCTGGGGATGAACCTGGCTACCCCAGGATGGCAGTAGGTGTGCTGGGGGTGACCCGGGGTGCCACCAGTCCTGTGTGCTCCAAAAGTGACCCTGGATGCTGAGGACAACCCTGGGTTCTCTGGGGATGACACTGGATGCCCCAGGATGATCCCGGGTACTTTAAGGACAACCTTGATGCTCTGGGCACAAGCCTGGATGCCTTGAGGACAACCTTAGGTGCTCTGGGGACAACCCTGGATGCCCCAGGGCAGTGCTGGCTGCAGTTCCTGGAGAAAAGGATGCAGCAGGCCAGTGGGGTGCTGCCTGCTATTGGCTGGGATGAGCTGCTGCCAGAGGGTGTCAGGCAGGGACTGGGAGCTGACCCAGGATTCTGGGTGAGTGTAAAACTTTACACCACGTGTCTGCTCTCCCCCCTCCACAGCCTGGGGCTGGTTCTGCCTCCCTACAGCACCTACTACATCCAGGCCAACCTCAGTGACCAGATCCTGCAAGTGAAGTGTAAGTAGCTGCTGGCTCTCCCCGCCGCCCTCTTGCACCCCCGCTCACCCCACACCAGCCCGCGGCTGTCAGGGGGAGAAACACGAAGCAGAGACTTGCGAAAACAGATAGGGGTCACTGTGAGAGGCAAAAAAAAAGTTAGAAGTAAGAGAGGCATGAGTAGAGGTGAGCGCACAGAGGGAAAGCAAGCTGCCTGCCTGAGGTGCCCCGGGGTGCCAGGGTTTGGTCCTTACGCTTTGCAGCCCAAAACCCCAGCCCTGGGCTGCAGGCAGGCGCTGCCAGCACAGGCAGGGATGTGATGCCTGTTCACCTCCTTGGGGACGAGGGATGATGCTGTAGCAGCCAGTTAATTTGTGAGCCCGGGAAAGTTTGCATGGATCTCTTTAATTTCTTTTGATTTATTACGATTCTTTGGTTTCGGTTTAAGCCATTTATTCTTTCTATGAGTTCAGTTTCGGTTAGTTTCAGTTTCTGTTTGGAATTAATCTGTGTACTTGTGTGTTAGCCTGGCCCCCCCTTTCTCTCTCTTTCTCTCTCCCCTGACCCCCAAGCCTTTTTCCCACCTCAGGTCCACGCTGCTCCCGGGGACCCTCTCCCCCGTGGGAGAACCGGACCCTTCCCCTCTGCCCTCCGGTTCCCCCTGTTTCTCCCCCTCAGCTGCCCCGGTGGCTCGATCCCAGCCCTGCTCCAGATCCGGCCCCTTCCACCCCCTTCATCCATGGGCAGGATCCCCACGTCCCTGCAGGGACGAGGCCAGGCTGTCCCCATCCCCGGGAGGGGGGATCCCCCCGTCCCCCCCAGCTCTGCCCACCGTGCCGTGCATGCCCCCTGACTCAGTGAGGACATTTTGATATCAAGACTGTTGCAACTGTTTGCTACTGACTCTCATTTTCGTTTGGAGTATTGAATATATATCTATATATTTCTCTAGTTATATCTTTGCATTTTTTTTGTTCTTATTTCACCGTGGCCTTTTTTTTTCCTTTTGTTACTGGGTTTTTCTTTTGTTTTCTTCATGTCGTTCTTTGCAAGAGGTTTCCTTTTGGTATGATTATGATACACAATATTTTTATTCAAACGTCGATTGAATAAAATATTGTTTGTGCCCCCCTTCCCCCTTTCCACCCAACCCCTTTTTTTTTTGTTTGTTGTTTTTTTGTTTGTTGTTTTTCTTGCTTTCTCTCTATGGTGGATTCACACAGTACCAAACATCAGAATGAAGGGCAAGTATTTTCAGTCTCAGACCACTCACCTTCACCACCCCGTCCCCTGCCCCGTGTCCAGTCCCTCCCAGCCCCCCTGCTTGCCCATCTCCCTGCCCGTTTGCCACGCCAAACCTGCAAACCGCCACCAACTCGCCCTTCCTCCCTTCTCCTCCCCCTCCTCCTCCTCCTCTCCTCCAGTTCCCCCTTTATTTGAAAGCAACATGTCTTGTTCTGTTCATGAGAGCTTTGTCACGAAAATCCCCACTCCCTCCCTGCACATCACTCCCAAACCTGGTTCGATATTGTTCAAGAGCTGATCTCGTATGAAACTGCCGTTTTCGATCCACAAGGTTTTTTGTAGCTAGTTGGATGCCCCGCTCTTCCTCCCCACCGCAGCCCCTTCTTGCTCCTCTTCCCCCGCTCGTCTCCTCCAGCTCCCTCTCCCAGCTCCTCTGCTTCCTCCTCCCTAAGACAACTCAACCTGAAAGGGATAGGGCTGTGCAGGGAGCGGGGGGCTGTGGGGTGGGTGCCCAAATGTGGCAGGGAAGAAGGGCAGTTGGGGGACCCAATCCTCCACTGCCTTCACCCTCTGGGACATGCTTTTTTGGGACAGCCCCCCAAGCAGAAACCCTCTGTGGAAGTGGGGATGGGACCACCCCGGGGCAATGCCGCCCAGCTGCACAGGTGACAGCAGGCCTGGCTCTGTGGGGACACGGGGTGGCTGAGCCCAGGGGTGCTGTACTGCCTGCCCCCATGGCTGCTCTGTGGCCGTCCCCCCTGCCCTGGGGCCCAGCATGGCATGAAGCCCCTGGCAGCCACAGTGTCTTGGTACTGTCTGTGCCCCTGGGAGCAGCCAAATTTGACCCCAAAGTCCCGTCGAGTCAGGCTGGGTGTGCTTGGGCCAGTACCACAGTGGAGTGGGATGCCACCCATGCAACACAGGGCAGGATTGGGCCCATGTGACCACGATGCCAGAGGGGCCCATAAGGCCAGACCCACAGCTCCTGTGCAGCCCCGTGGTGGGCCAAGGGACACCCAATACACACAATCCCCAGGGGACCCACTGCCACGCTGTGTCCTGCAAGCAGTGGCTGCCAGCAGCACCTGCTCCTGGCACAGGCAGGGGGACAGCTGCAGGGTCCACAGCAGTGCAGGACATGGGGGGCAGGGGCAGGCGGGCAGGACAGCGGGGAGGTGGAAGTGTCAACCTCAGCCCTGTTCTATCAGCCTTGAGTTGCCTCCTCCCGGCGCCCCTGTGATGGCAATGCTGATGGACCAAGTTACGAGTGTTTTGTACTCCTCTCCTCCTCCTCTTCCTCTTCCTCTCATCGGCTTGTACCCAGCCCCTGCCTACAGCCCTCAGAGAGCAACAGTCCAACCTCTGGCTGTGCCGTGCAATGCACCAGGAGCCGGTGGGAGGGCGAGGGGGTGGCGGTGCCCGCTGTGGGGGATGTTGCCCCCAGGATGTCCCATAGCACCCCTCCATGCACCCCCTAACCTGGCTCGTCCCCGTGAGCCGAGCCCCATATCCACTGTCCCTCTGCCAAGGGCGTTCCCAGGAGACACCCCAAACCTGCTGGGCTGAACCCCTGTCTCTGTTAGAGCAGTGTGCTGGTGGGCAGGCGTTGATCCCATTCCCATTGGGGTCCCACCACCCCGGGAGGGAGGGGGCACCGGTGCCTGGCAGTGGAGCCTGTTAGCGCCTTGCACGGCCCTGCGCAGGGCGGGAGCCTCTGGTTGGACTGTCCTCGGCAAGGTTCCCCTCTGGCCATGTCGATGCCTGAAAACTCCTTTATTCTTTTCTCCCGACAACCGAGTGTTCTGGTGATCCTCCTCCGGCCAGGAGCGCAGCATGTGGTTCCCTGCCCTTGCCCACCACCCCTTCCCCGAGAGAGAGACGTCCCCTCGCCCTCCCAAACATGCATATATATACATGTGCGCACATATATATATGTGTGTGTGTCTGTGTGTCCCTGCGTACACGCCACCGGCCACGCGTACGCCTTCAGCCCGCGACCGCGCAAATTCGAGCCGAGATGGGCAAACCTCTCCTGATTTGGCTATAACCTTCCTTCCCGTGCGGTGCCAGCAACAGCAGAACGGCCTTTTCCTTCCTCTCTTGTTACCAAGAGCAGCAAATGCCTTCTTTTTGTTTTTTTTTCCGATTCCCTCCCCTCTCTCTCTCTCTCTCTGTCCGTCTCTCTCCCTCCTGGCCTCCCCTTCCCTCGCTCCCCGCCGGATAACCTTCCCTTTCTGTTGCAGATTTTGAATACCTGCTGCCCAACAGCTTTGAGTCGGAGGGACATGTGTTCATTGCTCCCAGGTAGCTTTGCGTGTGCGCTTGCCGAGGTGTGCATCCGCCCCGGCCCCGCTGCCGAC
The DNA here is from genome assembly GCA_013396655.1 of Campylorhamphus procurvoides. Lineage (NCBI taxonomy): Eukaryota > Metazoa > Chordata > Aves > Passeriformes > Dendrocolaptidae > Campylorhamphus > Campylorhamphus procurvoides. Next base: position 824,359 of record WBMV01008303.1, on the reverse strand, counting down.
CCCACCATCGCCCCCATCCTCGCCTCATCGTGCCTTGTCCCCTTCCCCGTGCCCCGTGGCTGTATGTGTCGTGTGCCCTCTCTGGTGAGGGGGCTGCTGCCGGGACCCCGGCCCCGCTCCGCCACCCGGTTGCATCCCGCACAGTATATTATATATGCACCCGGTGCGGCCCGACCTCTGCGCGTGCATATATAGGTATAGTTTCTGAAAATCCCTCGCCGAGCCAGGGGCCGGCGGTGGCATCATACAGTCGTGCTGGCTGCAGGGGCGAGGGACGAGGGAGGGTAGGTTTCAGCTCAAATTTGGGATGCCCAAAGGGTTTCGGGAGGCTGCTGGCCACAAGGTGGGAATGGAGACATGAGGACAGCGTAGTGGCCCCTGGACAGACAGGAACGAAGGGCCGTCCCTTTGTGGGGTGTTTGGGGAGCCCCAGGGCTCTGCCAGCACCCTGCCCTTCCAGCTGTTCAACCTCTGACCAGCCCTGGTTAACATCACAAGCCCATCACCTCTCTACAGATAGGTCATTATAGCAGCTAAATGCCATTATAGCAGCTAAGGGGATATTTTGTCTTTGCAGTTCTGGGGGACTGTAGCAGGTTGAGGTACACATTGACCACCTATGGGTACCCCCACCCTCCCAGCCCACAACAGACATCGTTCACTTAACACTAACTCTGGATAAAGCAGCCCTAAATGTGCAGTCAATATGCAGCCCTGTCTTTTTTTAGGGGGAGCTTAGTCCCCCAGACCATGCACGAGGCAGTGGGGATGAGGTCCAGGACACATGGGAGCCAAAGTAAAGTATTAATGAGAAACAGGAAAACCCTGTTATTGAAAAATTGGCCCATATATCCACTAAGGGGATGGATAGGGAGGTGATGTCTGAGCCCCAGGAGCGGGTCTGCACCTCAGCTGAGGCTGAGTGATGGGGTCAGTGTCTGGCATGGGGCTCTGTGGTCGATGCAGCTGGACTGGAAGGTCAGGGTGAGCCCTTTGGTGCCCCCAAAGCAGCTCTGCGAGCATCTCTCCTGTGGTGGGTGCCAGGCTGGCAGGGAGGAGCCATGTGCTGGGGGGTGCCCGGCACCCAGGGCGACTGTATGATCTGCCGCTGGCGCTGCCGTGCCCACGGGCCACTGGAAATTTTCAGAAACCGTATATCCCCATCCCCCGTGGGTGTGTGAGTACCTGTATCTGTGCGTGTCGGTGTAGATACCTAGGTGGCTGCTCCCCCTGACCAGGGGTTGAGGGGCTGGGCCAGGCTGGCCACAGCTTTGTCAGCTGCCCTGTGGCCATGCTCCCTGCCACCCTCTGCCCCAATATTTGTCCTCTTCATGAGGTTTTTGGTAGAGTCAAGAGCTTGGCAGAGGGTCTTGAGGTGCAGGGGGCGCAGAACACCCTGGCACTGTTTGCAGCCACAGCGCTGAGGAAGGGAGGCTCTTGGCACCCTGGGGTGCCCAGCCAGAGCTTCATGGTGACCAACAGGTTACAGCTGTCCCTGGCATTGGTGGGGCTGGGACTCTGCACTCAGGGTGTCCCAGCCCCACTCAGACTGGAGCACAGACACAGCACCCAGCATGGTGTCTGTTCCCAGAGGAGCTTGGGACCAGCAATGCCCGTGGGCGAGCACCCATCTCTGCCAGCCAGGGCTCACCCAGCACCCAACCACCTGTGCAAAGGGTGCAGGTACGGCTGTGAGTGCCTGCCTGGTGCTGCCAGTGCAGCTGTAGGGTCTCCCAAGGCAAACCCCTGCTCACACCCACAGTGGAGCCCCCACTCCCTGGGGTGCCACAGGAGCAGGGCAGGGTGGGCACAGCAGTGTCCATCTGGCCCCACAGGTAAGTACAGTGTCAGAGGCACCCAGTCCCAACAGTAACCCCACCAGTATGGGGAGAGATGGACTCAGTGTTGTACCAGTCTGGGCAAACTGGGATCCATTCATCCTGGCCCCAACAGAGGTGGTGGCACCTCAGTGCCCGTGGCAGTGATGGACCTGGTGGCTGGTGTGATGCTGCACCGGTGGCTCTGCAGGCAGCGGGGGCTGGATGCTGGGCAGTCTGCAGAGATGCCCACAGCTGGCTGCCCTGGTGGGGTGACACTCACAGGAGAGGTGGCACGTCACCACCACCGTATCCCTGGCAAGCCCCGGTGCTGGCAGCACAGCCAGCACCCACCCTGCTGTCCCGGGGGAGAACTGACCTTGCCTTTTCCATCCCCACGAACGACAAACCTTGTCCCCCCAAACCCCAGAGAGTATTGCAAAGACCTCGACTTGTCGGATAACAACACCGAGTTCCTGGAAAACTTTATTGCCCTCATGGAAAAGGTGACCCCAGACTCCAAGCAGTGTGAGTAGCTGGGATGGCTGTTGGTGGGGTTGCTGGGGAGGTTGGAGGTGGATGGGGGCACAGGGGGAGATGGGCAGGGCGTGAAATATGTGGGGGTTGGAGTCCTGGGGGCTGCTGCAGAGTAGATGCTGGGACAGAGCAGGGGGCATGGGTGGCCCCCATGGGGCCAGCCCTCATCTCCACCTTCTCTTCATATTCCTCAAGGTGACAACTTCCTCCTGCACAACCTGATCCTGGACACGGGCATCACGCAGCAGCTGGTGGACAGGGTCTGGAAGGACCAGGACCTCAACACGTAGGTGAAGGGGAGGTGGTCTGGGATGGGCAGCACTGTCTTGGAGGAGAGGAGGATTGGGATGGGCTGTGTAGACAGGAGCAGAGCAAAAGTCCACTGATGCCTGGTGTGCTTGGCCCCTCTCCTTGCAGGTACAGCCTCTTGGCTGTCTTCGCAGCCACTGATGGGGGCATCACCCGTGTCTTCCCTAACAAGTGAGTGTCCAGCCCGCGTGGTGACATCTCTGCTGCTGCTGGGCAGTGACAGTGACACTGTGGCTGTTCTCACCCAGGGCTGCAGATGACTGGGAGGAGGAACCGGAGCCCTTCAATGCCAGCTTCTACCGGAGGAGCCTGGACAACAAGGGCTACATCTTCAAGCCACCCTACCGGGATGGTGGGTGCCAGCTCAGGACAGTGAGGTGTCACGCAGGCTGCTGCTGGCTCCATGTATCCCCTAATGCAACCCCTGCCTTCCATAGCTGGTTACCGAGGGCTGGACATGGAGAACAACACCATAGGGATCCTGGTGAGCACCGCTGTGGAGCTCAGCATTGGGGGCAAGACTCTGAAGCCAGCAGGTAGGCAGGGGGCTGCGTACCCTGACATCAGGCTGGGGGGGTTCCTCATAACCCCCCCCATGCCAGAGCTCACCCTGTCTCCCCACTGTCCCAGTGGTGGGAGTGAAGCTGGACCTGGAGGCCTGGGCTGAGAAGTTCAAAGTGCTGGCGAGCAACCGGACGGACCGTGACCAGCTGGGCGCCCGCCGAGTACGTCCCCAGGGCTGGCACAGGGAATGGGCATGGGGACAGGACAGGGAGGGAGCTCTGCCTGCTGGGGAGCACTGCTGGGACATGGTGCCTGCAGTTGCACTGTGCTTGTTCCTTCTGCACAGCTCTGCCTGTCACCCTGCTTGGGGGCACCTGTCCCCAGCCCCTGGGGACACCACCCCGTGTGTCCCCTTCTGGCCAGGAGGACAGCTCTGGGGTGATGACCATCCTGCTAACCTGTCCCTCTGCCCTGGTTTCGGTTGACAGTGCGACCCCTCGACCAGCTGCGAGATGGATTGTGAGGCCAACAATAAGGTGAGTGGTGGGCAGGGGTGGGGGCAGCTGGTGGGGGAGTAGAGGATGGCTGGGAGGGCTCCCTGTTCCCTGCCCACCCTGCCTGTGCACCCACTCTGTCCCCTGCCGCTCCCAGAGCTCAGCCAACCCCTGACCCACCGTGCAGGGATGAAGCCCCAGGGGTTGCCCCATGAACTGTGGACACCCACCTGAGAAGGCTGTTAAACCCCCCGGGTGGGTGGTGTCTCCTGCTCTCTGCAGCCAGTGCAGGGAGCACTGAGATGCTTCTGAGCAGCCCCCAGCCTTGGAGACACCACACTGGCCGCCCTGCATGACAGCCCATCACCCCCCACCCTGCCTGGTCTGTCTTGCCCTGGGCGTGGCCTGGTGTGGATGACACTGCCCTCCTTCCCCAGGACCTCATCTGTGTCCTAATTGACGATGGGGGCTTTCTGGTGCTCTCCAACCAAGAGGACCACTGGTACCAGGTGAGTGGTGCCCACAGCTCTCCTGAGCATGGGATGCCAGTGGGGAGCTGGGACCTTTGAGCTCATGTCACTGCTGGCGTGGCACAGCCCCACGTGACTCCCCACTAGGGCAGTCCCATGTCAAGGTGGTGTTTGGATGCAGACTCATTGTCCCCATCCCAGGTGGGCAAGTTCTTCAGCGAAGTGGATGCCAACCTGATGTCTGCCCTCTACAATAACTCCTTCTACACCCGCAAGGAGTCCTATGACTTCCAGTCTGTCTGCACCCCGGAGGCCCCGAGCAACACGGGTGCTGCACCCCGCGGGGTCTTCGTGGTGAGCACCCACAGGGGTAGTGGCTTCCAGGTGGTCCATGAGCTCGGGGACACGTGAGTGTATCCCCAGTGCCCTGGATGAGGAACCCACCAGCTATTGCCCCCCTCTTTGCCCACAGCCCACCGTGGCCGATCTCCTGAGCCTCGCCTGGTGGACCTCGGCTGCAGCCTGGTGAGTCCTGCCATGTCCCCTCCCCAGGGGCCGTTTCCATTGGGGAGTGACACAGGGGTGTCCTTGGGGCTGGGACTGCTGAAGTGGCCATGCTTTTCCTTCCCCAGGTCCCTCTTCCAGCAGTTCCTATATGGTCTCACCTACAGCAGCTGGTTCCAGACGGGTGAGTCTCCAGGGAGACCTGGGATGAGGATGGGCCAGGGCTGTGGTGGGGGGTGCATGGTGGGGAATGGGTGGCCCCTGTCCCACCATGCTGTGCTGGCACAGAGGAGGTGGCAGGGGACAGCATGGAGGCCAGGGAGACGAGCTGCATCATGAAGCAGACACAGTACTACTTCAGCACCGTCAACGCCACCTACAACGCCATCATTGACTGCGGCAACTGCTCCAGGTGGGTCTGTCCCCACTGTCCCACCCCCTCGGCAGGGCTGGACACACCCCCCAGGCTGCCTTTGCCAGGACCCCCATCTGCATAGGGGTGATAAGAGAGGCCATGAAGCACTCGGAGGGGACTGTGATACCTGAATTCAGGGACAGAGCGACAGTAGTGGCCCCGTGGGTTGTGGGTGATGATCTCCACAGGTCTCCTCCAGGTGGACATGGGCCCTGAGAGCCCATCGGTGCCGAGTCCCTGCCATGCCCCATGGCATGGGGATGGGGAGGGGGTGTGGAGATGGGGATGGGGTGGGCAGGGAATGGGGATGGGGATGAGGTTGGAGACAGAGATGGAGATGAGGTTGAGGACAGGGATGGGGATGGGAATTGGGACAGGGATGAGGATGGGAATGGGGATGGGGAAGAGGATAAGGACAGAAGTGAAACTGGGCTGGCTCAGCTTCCCCAGAGCCATGCACTGGCAGGGCTGGCACCGGGGACTGGAGATGATCAGGGCACAGGGTAACTGGGGTCCCCACTGCCACCACACCCCCAGGCTCTTCCACGCACAGAGACTGGCCAACACCAACCTGCTCTTCGTGGTGGCTGACAAGCCCCTCTGCAGTCAGTGTGAGTCTGTCAAGCTGATGCAGGCGGAGGTAAGAGGTATCCTTTGGTGGCCCAGCTGCATCCCACCGGGGTGTCGTGGCAGAGGGGTGGGGGGACACGTGGGATCTGCGGGACAGGCAGCAGGGCAAGGAGCTGTGGGGTTTGGCAGAGGTGGAGGGAGCTGGCCTGTGGCCAGAGGGGTGGGGGTGGTCATGGGGTGTCCCACGAGCCCTCGCTGCCGTGTCCCTGGTGATTTCCTTGACCTGTGAAGCCCCCCCGAGGGACCCCAACCAGTGTGAGCTGGTAGACAGGCCCCGCTACCGGAAAGGCCCCCACATCTGCTTCGACTACAATGCAACAGTACGTGGGGTGCAGGGGGGGCAGAGTTGGGGGGTACTCTGAGAAAGGATGGGAGCAGGGGGTGCCCCCTGGGAGAAGGTGGGACATATCCATGGGGTGTCCCCAAGGAAACAAAGCTGTGGGGTGCTCCCATAGGGGAAACTGAGGCAGTGGGTTTCCCCTGAGCAGGGGACTGGAACCATGGGGGGACCCCAGGGGAGTAGAACTGAGGGGTTCACCCCTGGTGGGGGCATGGAGGGGTGGGTGCCCCTGCAGTGTGGGAGCAGAGCCATGGAGTGTCCCCCTGAGGGGATCCCAGGGGTGCAGTGCTGTAGGGGCACCCCCTGATGGGGGTTTGGAGCCTTGAGGTGCCCCCTGGGAAGATCAGAGCTATGAAGGGTCCTTAGGAGAGCAATGCCATGGGATGGTCTCCTGGGGGGAAAACAGAGCCATGGCGGTCCCAGGGAGAGCAGCACCATGGGTTGTTCGGGGGGGGCTGTGCCAGAGGGGCCCTAGGGCAGGAGGTGTAGCTGGGCTGCAGGGGGGTGGTGGGTGCCCCTGTGGTGCCGAGGCACTGCTGGGGGTGCCCCACGGCCCCTCTCTCTTTGCCTGCCCAGGAAGATACCTCAGACTGCGGCCGAGGGGCTTCCTTTGCCCCCTCCCTGGGGGTCCTGCTCTCCTTGCAGCTGCTGCTCCTCTACTCCAGCACCAGCCGGCACCCGCTGCCCCCGGCCGCCTGCCTTTAGCCCCCCTGGCCGCCCCCGCCAGCTCTCTTTTCTTTTCAACTTCCATCTCCATCCCCTTCCCCGGCCCGGTGGAGCGGGAGCGGCGTCCCCTCCGCCGCCTCGGGGACCCCCGCGATGCCGCCCCGCTCTCCCCGCCGGCCGCAGCCAAAGAAGAGTCGGGGACCGGGCAGGGGCTCCCCGTCGGAGCGGGGACCGGGCAGGGGTTCCCGTCGGAGCGGGGATCGGGCAGGGGCTCCCGTCGGAGCGGGCACCGGGAACGGTGTCCCCGCATCGCGCCCTCCCGGCCGCTCGGACTCGGAAAAGTGGCGTCGGTGCCCCCCGCCCGCGACCCCTCCCCAGCCCCCCCATCCACCTCGCCTATTTTTTTAGTCTGAAGATTTTAAAGCAGATCTTTCTACATCGAGTTTCCAACATTTTCACCTGGAGACCGGCGGGGGTTATTGTCAGCAACGAGGACACACGGGGGGGGAAAAAAAAAAAAAGGGGGGGG
>WBMV01008303.1:780420-804992 GCA_013396655.1 Campylorhamphus procurvoides | reverse complement strand
GGGCCGGCGAGCCCACCCAGCCCCACCCCAGCCCCACCCCAGCCGGACACTCCACTGAATCTCCACTGACACCCCACTGACACCCCGTGTCTTCCCCTCCCAGGCATGAGTTACAAGGAGCTGGATGAGCGCCTGGAGAACGACCCCAACATCATCGTGTGCTGGAAGTGACAGCGAGGATGGCCCGTGTGNATTGGGCGGGGGGGTCCCCGTTGGGGACGTGGGGGGAGAGGAGGTGCCCCCGTTTTGGGGTCGTGGTGGGGGTAAGAGAGGGTCGCCAGTACGTTTAGGGTAGAGAGGAGTGGTCCTGGTTTGGAGGGTCAGGGTGGGGTGGGGGAAGAGAAGTGGCTGCAATTCTGGAGCCTTCCTGGAAGGACTGGTGAGGATTGGAAAGTTTGGGAGGAGGAGGGCGAGGAAGGGTTGAGGATCTGGAGTGTCCCAGAGGGTCCGTAGGGGGTCAGCAGAGGGGACGGGTCACAGTTCTGGAGCTCTCCTGGAGAGACTGACAGAGATAGAGGGGTGCAGGGGTAGGGGGGCCGAGGCAGCGTCCCAGCTCTGGGGTGTCCCCAGAGGCTCTGTGTGGGTAGGGCTGATGGAGGGGCCCCCAGTTCTGTGGTGTCCCCAGTGAGGGTGTTATTGGGGGTGGGCAGAGCTGCCTCAGTGGAGCTGCTGCCCTGGGAACCGCAGGCTCAGAGTACAGCAGGGAGCTTGGGGATTTCAAGGGTGGGTTTCCCTGTATGAGGGACCCTCACGAGCACATCAGAGTCCCCCAGCCAGTGGCCAGAGGGCTGTGGCACAGATGTCCTCGCTGGCTGCCCTGCAGATGGCTTCGGCAGCACGAGTATGTGGAGAAGCTCAACATGCATGGCATCCTGAGTGCCTCGGCAGGCCAGGAGCAGCTCCTCACTGAGCTGCTGGTCACCTATGCCAAGGTGAGCCTCCCTGGGGGCAGGAGGGATCCCCCAGCTGGGCTTCTGTGGGCAGTGTGCAATTTTGGAATAAAATGGTGAAGAATCTTGTTGTATCTCTGGAAAAGACATTTGACTGGTGGTTTGCCAGTTTGGGTTTTTTTCTAAAAATTAAACATCAAGCTGTGGTATTTCTACTTGCTGGTCTCTGGTTTCTCTCTTGGAGGTTGTTTTGGTCTCTGTGCACTGGCCCCTCCAGTTGCAGAGCTCTGCCCTGTACCTGAGGTATCCTAGCCCCAGAGTATGCTAGGCTGCACCAGGGTGTGTGGTTGCCTGGACCTGCCCAGCTCCTTGGGCTTACCTTCTGCCTTTGCAGCCCCAGGAGCTCTCTGCCCACTGGTCTGTTGTGAGAAGATGTTGGTTTCTGAGCCAAGTGAATACAAAGGATGCCCCAAGGCCACCCTTCTCCTTGGGATGGCTCCAGTGTGGCTGACCATTAGCAACAAAACTGGTTCCCCCTGAAGCACTGGTCTGAAAAGCATTGCTTCCCCATCCCTTCCCTGTCTAGATTCCTGTTCTCATTGGGGAGCTGATCTCTGTGGAGATCTGGAAGTACAAGGTCTTTCCAGTGCTGTGCCGGCTGGAGGACTTCAAGCCGAGAAGCACCTTCCCTATCTACGTGGTGGTGAGTAGAGGGGAGGGTGGGAACAAGCCTGGAAATGGGGTGGGCACAGCAACCCTTAAAGATAAATATCACCCTGAAGGTCTCAGAGCTGGGGTTTTGCATCTCACCAGGCTGTGGTGGACAGTGGGGCACAGTGGGAAGTCCCTGGTTTCCCAAAGCCATGAGCAACAAGCTCATGCCTTTCCCCCAGGAGGGCTTCACTCCCAGGGCAGCTTGGCTTTGTGAAGGACTGTACCCTGTCAAATCCCACAGAGAGGCTTGAATGAGCTGCTGGATGCAGCAAAAGCCACTCCTGGAGGTGCTCCTGGCTCACAGCTCACAGTGCTGCCCTCACTCTCAGGCAGATACCTCTGTCACAGACATGTTACCATAAATATGAATATGAACTGCATAAACTGGAGTTGCTTAAAACGTTGCATCACTTGTATTTTTCTCTGGGACTAGTTTTTTTGGCCACAACTACATAAGCAGCTTCTTAGAAGAGCCTTTTAGCTGTCCCAGTGCCTGTGTCCTCAGTGCTGCTCCACTGTTAGCTCTCTCTTGCCTTTCTCCTCCTGCAGCTGCACCATGAAGCCTCCATCATTAACCTCTTGGAGACGGTGTTTTTTCACAAGGTAAGAGGCAGGTTCATCTTTCCTAAGTAGAAAGTCCCTGGGGGTGGAAAGCTATGGCTGTGGGGACTGGCCCTGTGTGAAACTCTTGTCCCTGTGAAGGAGATCTGTGAGTCAGCAGAGGACAGCATTCTGGATTTAATTGATTACTGCCACCGAAAGCTGACCCTGCTCGCAGCCCGGAGCGCCAGTGGACAGGCAGTGAGCCCGGGGGAGCTGCGTGCCCAGGACCTGGCCAGCCCCTCATCCATGCAGGTGAGGAGAAGCTTCAGTACCTCACTGGGGACATGTGTGGTGGAGGATGTGGGCAGCCTGCAGAGGCACAGGGGAGCCTTCCTGTGGAGAACCCCTTGCTGTGACCCTGGTCCCTCGTGGCCATCTGGGAGTGTGTCTGTGCTGGTGCTCCTCTGTGCCAGCAGCTCGGCTGGTCGGGTGGCTGCATCCACCCCACTCCACCCTGCAGCCAGGCTTCTGCCTTCTCTAGCAATAGTGCCAGGCTGTGCAGCCAGGCTTCTGCCCTCCCTGGTGAGCCTGAGGCTGCCTGCAGGATGCACTTGGAGCTCTGGGGTGGGACACACTGGAGAGTGAACAAAATATTCAGTACAGGGGTTTGGCCATTTGCCACTGCTCTTGGAAGCTGTGTGGGTATCTCTTCCTGGAGCTTGGGAAGCCACGCTGAGTCAGGCTGCCGCTGGAGTTAAACATGAGAGGCTTCACCTACAACTAGGAATTGCCCTAATGTGTTTCCCTCAACTTTGGCATTCTAAGAAAAACCTTTTTGCTGGTCCGGGCCAGCAGTGAGCCCAGAGCTGTTCCCATTTGGGTGTTCCCAAGCTGACACCCCCCCCCACTTCCTGGAGTGGGAGATCTCTTTGCCTCTGGTGCTTCTCAGCACATGAAACTGCTCATCAGGAGTGTCTGGAGGAGTGGGGTTAAAGGGAGAGCCTGTACCTCCCTGTGCCTCTCTCCTTTGGCTTGTTGCCCAAGCACGTGCTCCTCTTCCAGAAAAGGGAAGGAAATGGAGGGCTCCACAGCACAATAGGGATGTTTTCCAGGAAATGTTTTCCCAGCTGGGGAGGGGAAGGGGCTCTGTCTGTTAGTGCTTTGACATGACTGAAGTTAAAAACCCAGACCTTTTTTAGCCAATAGGGTTCTCAGAAACACTCATCTCCCAAGGAGCCTGGTTTCCTCTGATTCATTCCAGCCTCTCCTGACTGTATGTACAATAACCCCTATGAAAAAGCTGTTCCTGCCATCTCCTGTGTTGTGGAGCCTGTTGTTCTTTGTAACTGTACAGTGGTACCCCCTGTTGTTCTGTCCCACAGAAGCACAGGCAAAAGATAGTCCCTGCCTCAAGGCAGCAGAGACGAGGTCTGGATACCAGGAGGAGCTGTAGGAAAAAGTCTCACTAAGGCAACTTGGAGAGGGAGGAAGAGCCCATAAGGATTTCTTAGTAGTATGTGGGGCACCAGCAAAGGGAACAGAGAGTTGCTTACCACAGAAATCTGGACAGGAACTGTTGCAGTGGCACTTTAGAGAAATACAGGATGCTGAGGTCAGTGCTCTGCACACAGAAGTGTAAGCTGCTGAGCATCTGGAATTGGAGAAAAGCTCTGCCTGGGCCAAGGAGAACTTGGCCCTGCTCAGCATAGCCATCCCCGTGGTCTGAAAGGAGGCTGAGTCAGAGGGTGGTGAGCCTGTTAGCTTGAGCATGTGGGGTGAGCAGGGAGCCCAATGCCATCTGGGAATGGAAGGAGGCTGGGTGGCTGCAGAGTGTGGCTGAGCTGCGGGCTGGGATAACCACAGGCAGATATTCTAGCTGGCTGTACCCAAGCTGGAGAGAAGAGGTAGGAGGGGTGGATGTAGGACTGCAGCTGCATCAGGGCCAAGTTCCTCCCTCCTCCTCTGGTTCCTCTGCAGTTCCTTCCTCCCCCAACCCTCACAGGTCTCTGCAGGGCCATGGGCCACAAGATGGACCCCAAAGGGGAAGAGAGGAGCCATTTGGAACCAGCCTCTGTCAGGAGATGTTCCTGTGCAGAAGCACTGCTGCTGGAAGTCACCCATGACTTGTTAGGGGCAGGGAGATGAGGAATGAGCAACAGTGGGTTGCAAACACTTCTGTGGCTGCCCTGGCAAACAGGCAGCACTGGCACAGTTGAGTTGAGAAACAGCTTGTTTTGAAAAGCTCTGTTTTCCTCCCCAGTCTGTGGTTACCAGTGCACAGTCAACAGCCTGCCTCCCTGTAGCTCCTGGGAAATGGGGCCTGAAATCTCAGGGCTGTGCTCATCCCTCCACAGGAGCTGCAGAAGCAGGCGGAGACAATGGAGTTTGAGATTTCCCTGAAGGCCCTGTCTGTGCTGCGGTTCATCACTGATCAGGTGGAGAGGTGGGTGCCCAGGAGCAGCAGAGCATGTGTCCTGAGTGCTCCGGATGAGATTCCTATGGGGTCATAGCGGGTGCCTGGACCCCATTCAGCAGCTGGCTGTATCCACAGTGGCAGTGGCACTGTGCCCTGCGAGGCAAACACAGCAGCGCTCCACCCTGCCCTGTGGTACTCCAGGGGAACCCAGATCACTGTTTCTTTCCTGCCTCTCCCAGTTGCCTCAGGGAGCACTTGTAGATACAAATTCTGGCAATAACCTGTGAATGCCATTTCCCCCCCTTCTGTTGTATCTCCAGTCTGCCCCTGAGTGCGCTGACACGGATGCTGAACACCCACAACCTGCCCTGCCTCCTCGTCGAGCTGGTGGAGCATTGTCCTTGGAGCTGCTGGGAAGCAGGTACGGACTGTGCCCCATGTACCAGGGGCACCGTGGTGCTATGCTGGGACCTGCATCCACTGAGGGATCTGCTGTAGGAGCCCTCGCAGAGCTGCTCCCCCTCTACCCTCCCCTCCAGCTCTTCCCTAGTGTGCCCTGACTGAAGCTGCTCAGCTCGAGAACAGCTGCACCACAGCTGGGCTGGGGGCCCAGCAGTGCTCCCAAAAGCTGATCCTCACATGGGGCTAGGTCTCTTCTGAGCTGATCATGGCCAGGACTGTTACATGGAGTGTAACATGTCTGTCAGCACGAGTCTCCTGGAGACAGAAAGACCAGAGTGCCAATCCCAGCCTGTCTGCAGCTTTCTGGGACAGCACCAAGCATCCAGCTTAGCCAGACATGGGCTTTCCCAGGCAGCAAACCAATTGCCCTGAAGCTGCTGGTCTTTGAGCTTCGCTCTTGCCAAAGGCCCCTGATTAGGCTATGTCCATCAACCATTGCCTCCTGCAGCTCTGCAGCTCCCCAGAGCCCCCCAGTTTCTGCCTGCCTGCCCTCTGGAGCAGTGGTGGGGCACAGGCTGGGGCATGGGAACCTGTGTTCTCCCCCAGCCCTGCACTGGGGGGTCACAGCACGGTCAAGGGAGGAAGAGCTGCTGGGAAGCACGTGGCTGTGTGCCTGCTGAGAGCAAACCAGCTGGATGTGGGAGCTTTCCTCTTTCCTCCGGCCATGAAACACATCCCTTCTCTCTGCCTGTTCACTCAGGGTATCGGAGAGACCTTTGATCCAGGGCCCTGAGGGAGGGAGTGGAAAGAGACAAGCGCAAAGGCATTTCCAGGCTGTGCAGATGCAGGGTCACATCCTGCTCCATCCCCCAGAGCCACACAGTAGCTACTGGATCTTGTTTTGCCACTTCTGTTACATGCGTGCTACTTCTGGCTTTCACTGGCAGAGGAAACTTGAGAAGAGCCAAAATATTGGCCATGCTGGTACCCCAAAAGGTGCCTCTTCAGCCATTGTGGTGTTGCAGCCACTGTCTACCAGTCCTTTCCACTCCTGGCCAAGTACAGAGGGAGATGTCTCAGGGATCTTTCCATTCCTGCCACAGCCCTATTGTTTTAATACATATTCTTCCTGCTTTTCCTGCTCTCTAATATATTGCCTCAGTACCAAGTAGGCTGCTATGCTGTGCAAAGGGTGGGGAGATTGAGGCAGGCAGAAGCAGAGTGAAGTGAGGCAGCGATCACAGGCCAGCATCCCCACCTCTGAGCTGTCTTCCCTCTGGCAGCACTGTGTCTCCCTGCTTCTTCTGTCCCTCAGGCAAGCTCAAGAAGTTTGAGAATGGTGCGTGGCACATGGTGCCCCCTGAAGACCAGATGAAGATGACCAAACTTGATGGGCAGGTGTGGCTTGCCCTCCTCAACCTTCTGCTCAGCCCCGAGTGCCAGCGCAAATACCACTTCGATGGCTTCAACAAGAGCCAGCTCCTCAAGGTAGGACTCTGCAGTGCAAAGGCCATGGGCCCTGCAGCAGAATGGGACCTTGCCAGCACTGGGCACCTCTGGACATCTCACCCATCCTCACTGTGTGCTCCAAGGAACCAGTGGTGGAATAACAGTAGGTCTGTCACTGTACAGGAGCAGTAAAGCTTGCCTTTCTGGATGCAACCTCATGAGACCCCCATGGTTCACTCTGCCAGTGCCCTACAAAACCCTGCTCTTGTCCTGCTGCCTCCCCAGCTCTGACTCCCTTGTCTTGACCTCCCCCTGTTCTCTCTTCTCTCCACCCATGGGCACAGCTCCGTGTCTTCCTGACAGACGTCCTCATTGACCAGCTGCCCAACCTGCTGGAGATGCAGAGATTTCTGAGCTACCTTGCAGTGACAGAACCAGCTCCTCCTAAAAAGGATCTCGTCCTGGAGCAGGTAACCTGTGGCTCTTCCTTCACTTCAGCTGCTCTGCTTTGAGCCTGATAATTCCCTACCTCTTTTTTCTCCATGGAAAAGCAGCCAAGCACCCATTTCATAGTTGCACTCTTATTGCCAGCAAAGCCATCTGTGGGTGATGTGATAGCCTTGTTCTGCCACTGCAGTGACCAAGCAGTCACATCTAAAGCCATAAATGCTGTGTTATAAACAGCTCTTCAGGTCATATTGAGTCCCTGGGATGGTGGCTGCATGGAGTAGACACAGCCTCTGGCTTGTTTTGACAATTAACTCTTCATTTAACTTTTATCAGTGTTTTCCTGCTGAATTCTGGACTTCCCAGTGAAGAGTCCCCTTTTGCAACCCTGGTTCAAGGCTGCTTGGCACGCTGTGTACTGAGGGACAACACAGTTTGCTGATAGAGGCTGGAGTCAAACTGGTCCCAGCTGGTGTCTGGACCTTGGGAGTTGGGCCCTGATGGTCTTCAAACAGCTGTGAGATTCTTGGATTTTTAGTCTAACTCTGGAGAAAAGTGTTTCTACTGCCTTCTTGTGAGCTGAGGGGAGAAACTGAGTGTGGGGGCAGCAGCAAAGAGGTTGCTGAGAAGAGATGGGAGAGCAGAGGCTTTTCCCCACTGCCAGAGGCTCCTACTTCTGGAACGAGTGGATGGTTAGGTTGGGCAGTGGCCTTTTGAGCTATGTGGAAGGGAAGCATAGTGTCCCCACCATACCTGGCCACATGGCCTGGGAGCAGGGTGATGTGCCTGTCCGAGCTGGCTGTGGCTGATCCAGAGGCATGACCCAGGTGGGGAGCTGGGGCCAGGGAAGCTGCAGCCCAGCAAGCCGAGCGGTTGGGACCAGGGATGGCAGCAGGGCGGAGGTGGACATGGATTCACACCAAGTGCCTCCACTGCCAGCCTGCTGGTGGCACAGCAACAGGCAGCTGCCACGCGGGGGACCTTGTCCAGCCTGTTGCCTTTCTCAGTAACTGCTTTTGTGCCGGTGCTGCCCCTGCCCGTGACCAGGGCTGAGGCTGAGCCCGGGGGGCAGGCAGGGGGAGCCAGCTGGAAGCACAGACATGGGCTCCCTGCTATGTCCAGAAAGCAGTGAACTCACTCCTTGTCGCTGAGCCAAGCTAAGGAAAAGCCTTTTTCCATTTGGCTGCTCCCAGAGCAGCCTCCTCCCCTTTCAGGCCTGGTTATTTTTACTCTGCTGGAGAAGGCAGTGCTGTTTGAAGCAGCATCGTCCTCTCCAGAGCCTGAACTCCCCACACTGCTCTTGGCTGGTGTGTTTCCTTTTGAACTGGCCAGCCCTTCCCCGGCTGTTCATCTTCAGGGAAATGACGAGTGGAAAAATCTGCTCAGGCAAACGGCTCCAGAGCACGGGATCTGTGCTGCTGCTGGCATGCAGGGTGCTGAGATCCCAGGCCTTTCTGCTCAGGAGCCCAGGCCTCAGGGCTGAACCCCCATTCCCAACCCAGCCCTGAAGGTTTTGCCTTGTTTCACCTGAACGCTGGTTGGCGAGTGGATCCTTCCCCTCCGTGTTCCCAAAAGCACACATTGCCTCTGCCCACAGTCCTGAGAGTCCATGCTTCTTGTGCCCAGAGCTGGCCTCCTCCCCCTAAACACCCCCAAACCACTGCACCTTTGGTCAGGCTGCTAGCACCCCTTCCTGCCCTGCCTCTCCCACCAGGTTCCTGTCATCTGGGACCACATCCTTAAGAAAAACTCGGGGAAATGGGAGGCCATTGCCAAGCACCAAGTGAAGCACGCCTTCAGTCCCACTGAGGAGGAGCTGAAGCTCCAGGCACGCAGGTGAGGCCCTGGTATATGCACTCTGGGTGCCAGTGGGGCCAATATCTCCATTAGCAGGAGCTGGAGCTCAGCACTGGGAGGACAGAGGGGTCTGTGGTACTGGTTGAACGTGTCTCCTCAGTGGCAGCGTACAGTGGGGACATCTTGCTGCTGGTCAGCAGTGCCCCATGAGCAGCCTCACCCCTCTCTCTGCATGCAGATGGGCACAGACCTACAGCCTGGACATGATGGAGGCTCTGGCCCCCGACAAGCCCCGCTGCAGGGTGTGTGGTGTAGAAGCAGCCAAGAGGTGCTCTCGCTGCCGGAATGAGTGGTACTGCACACGGTAAGGGAGCCCTGCCACCCCCTGTGTCCCCTACAGTCCCCTGGGGCCCCCCCCTACAGCCCTCCAGTGCTCCCCAGAGCATGAGAGACCTCACCAGAGACTGCTGGGTCTCCACTGTCCACATCCCTCTCCAATCCTTGTGGGGAGGCTGACGTGCTGGGCTGCTTGTGCAGAAGGTGATGGTGAGTGTTGTGTTGTAGCTGCAAGGTGCTGAGCTGCCTCTGCCCACAGCAACAGCAGTGGTGGGCTGGGTTTTTCCTTGCTGTCACTGTCTCTTTCCACTGCATCTTGGTAGGGCAGGTGTGGGGAGGAAAGCACCCATGACCCCGTGGGTGCAGGTGACAGGCTGGAATGTGGCAGCTGGGATGGTGGCAGTAAATTAAATCTCTGGTCCTGAACCATCTGGCAAGGTGCTAAACCGTCTTAGGCCCCGGAACTGGGGCCCACATCCACCTCCCTCCTGGGCTAATGCTGGGCCATACCAGCTCTCAGCTAATGCCCAGAGCACTGTGGTGCTGGGGTTTGTCCTTGTTACTCCTTCACTCCCCAGTGTGGACATGGCTCTGCTGCCCCCGACAGCAGCTTTACCCTGTGCAGGGCGTGCCAGGTCCAGCACTGGCAGAAGCACAAGCCTGCCTGCAACCTCATGGCTGAAGTGCCGAGTGTGGACAACCTGTAAGAGAAAGGGGTGTCTGGCATCTGACCCACAGCTCAGTGAGGCTGAGGTTCCCCCAGCAGCTGGAGAGGAGTTGGTGAAGGCCCTTCTGCCTGCTCCCAGCCCTGGGCAGCACTGGCTGGGCTCAGCCTCTCCTCTCCCACCACCTCACCATACTGCCTTCTCCAATAAACCTCCTTGTGAACCCCACAGCTGCTTGGGTCTTGCTTTTTGTCTCCCAGCATCTTTACCTCCCTTGTACCCAGAAAGAGGCATGTGTGTCCATTTTCCTCTCTGCAACAACAGAAATCCCAGAGAACCCAAAAAAGCTTGTAAGGATGTGGTTTAGCAGAAGGGCCAAGCCCTCTGTGGCCAGGGAGGGAAGGGGGTGAGAAGGCCTCCCACTGCCTCTTACTGTTGTTAGAGCAGCGTGGGGAGCAGAGGATGTGGTTTGCACAAGCACCTCGCTGTGAGTTTCTCGGGTGTTCATCAACTGCCACCTCGCAGAGATGATTGCCCCCTTTCTTCTTTGCTGTTGTGATGTTAGCACTGAGGGCTTGGCCCCCTGCCCAGCAGCATCACCAGTCAACAGGGCTTACTACTGGGGATGTACCTGGGTTGCATCCCTCTCTCTTGCTGGCCCTTTGTCTGCGCACAGCTGGGAAATGTTGGCAGGGCCATGTCCTTTTTCTGATGGGGTGCCTGAGACTTCCTGACACCCCAGAATAAGCTTTGCAGCAGTGCTGCTGCTGCAGGACCCTCGACAGCAGGCAGGAAACCATCTCGGTCTAGCTGCAGCCCCGACTGAGCTGCTTAGGCTCAGAGCACGGTGTAAACTCACACCAAACCCAGCCTGCACGTCCAGGGCTGCAGCCAGCTCGAGCAGGTCCAAGGCTCTCTGGCTGCTTCTCACCTGCTGTCAGAGGTGCCTTCAGCCCCTTCCCCGCTGGGAAACCGAGGCAGGGAGGGCAGTTTGTCCCGGCCCTAGGAGAGGTGACAGAGCGAGCGGGGCTGCCGGCGCGGGGCCCCCCTTCCCCGGCGGCGTTTCATCCCCGCCTCCCGCCCGCCCCACCGGGGCCGGAGTTGGCCATCGGGACCCCGGGGCACTGCGCTGTCTCCCCTTCCCCTGCCTCAGTTTCCCCTGTGGCTCCCGGACGGGGCGNCCGGGCATCCCCACCGGGCACCGGGCATCCTGCCCCTGAGCACCGGGCATCCCGTCCCCGAACACCGGGCATCCCCGCACCGGGCATCCCCGCTGGGCACCGGGCATCCGCACACCGGGCATCCCCGCCGAGCACCGGGCATCCCCGCACCGGGCATCCCCGCTGGGCACCGGGCATCCGCACACCGGGCATCCCCGCCGAGCACCGGGCATCCCCGCACCGGGCATCCCCGCTGGGCACCGGGCATCCGCACACCGGGCATCCCCGCCGAGCACCGGGCATCCCCGCACCGGGCATCCCGCCGCTCAGCTTCCTCCGCAGTGGGCACCCCCACCAAGCACCGGATATCCAGCCACCGGGCACGCCCTCCACCGGGCAGCCCTTTCACCGGGCCAGGGCATCCCGCCACCTGGCAGCCCTGCAGGGCACCGGGCATCCTGGTAGTCGGCATTCCCGCTGAGCACTGGGTGTCCCACCGGTGGACATGGGTTTCCTGGCACCGGGCACCAGGCACTCCCAGTGGGCACAAGGCATCCTGCCATTCGGGTACCCCCACCAGGCACTGGGCACCCCCAGGAGCATTCTGGTAGTGAGCACCCTCACTGAGCACCGCTGCCCCACCACTGTCAGTCTAGCACCAGGCACCCACACCAGGCACTGAACATCCAGCACCGGGTTCCCGCACTGGGTACAGGCATCTTGGTACCAATTCCTCCCACCCGGCATCCTGGTGCCGGGCACTCCCACTGAGCTGAGCATCACAATACTGGGCACCTGCACCAGGCACTGTGCAACCCCATGCAGAAATACCCTCAGCCAGACACCCCACATCCCTCTACTGGGCACTTGCACCAGGTACCAGGTATTCCAGCACTGGGCACCCTGACTGGACACTGAGCATCCCAGTACTGGGCACCCACACTGGTACCCATAGTGGGCATTCTAGTACAGGGCATCCCAGTGACTCTGAGCATCCCATGCTGCTCAGCCCAGCAGGGAGCACAGGCACTGCAAGCCCGGCCAGCACATAGCACAGTGCTCTATTCCACGTGGGTGCTGTCCCTGGGTCCCTGGGCACTGGGAGGACAGGCAGCCGGCACTGGTAACTGTGCCAGCCCTTGTCCCACTATGCACCAGTACCCTGACCCTGACAGCCGGACTGCCCATGGTGGTGACACTGGTCCTGTCCCTGTCTCCAGACTGCAGCTTCACCTGCCACTACCGGTGCCGGGCCCTGGTGCGGCTGGACTGCAGTGGCCCCCCGGGTGCCAGCGACGAGGACGATGGTGACGAGCGGGTGCTGGAGAAGGACACCAATGTGGTAGGGCCTGTGCCAGTTTGTGATGGGGGGCATGGGCAGGGAGTGGCCACCCTGGGGGCGCCCTGGGCTTGGGGGGGCTATGCTGGGCTGTGCCATGTGTGGCCATGTCACGACATGCCAGGCTGCGCCGAGCCTTGTTGGGGTTTGGTGTGCCGTGCCGGGCTGTGTTATGCCGGGCTGGGCCAAGCCTTGGTGGGCTGGGCTGAGCTTCGCTGGGCTGCGGGAGTCCGTGCCACGCCAGGCTGTGCCAAGCCGGGCTGTGCTGGGCTGTGTGAAGCCGTGCCACGTCGAGCTGTGCCATGCCGGGCTGTGCTGTGCCCGTGCGCTCCGTGGCCGAGCCGAGCCGAGCCGTGCGGGGCAGAGCCGTGCGGGGCAGAGCCGTGCGGGGCAGAGCCGAGACGAGCCATGCGGGGCAGAGCAGTGTCCGGGCGGGTGCGGGTGAAGTCACCGCCGGAAGCGGGGCCGCCGCACCGCCCCCAGCCCGCGTCAGCCCCGCGGCCGGGGCGGGGCACGGCAAGGACGGACCGCGCCGAGTCGGGAGCGGGCAGCGAGCGGGAGCTACTGAGCCGAGCCGAGCCGAGCCGGGCCGGGACAGGAGAGCCGCAGGGGCCGGGCTGAGCGGAGCCGGGACCGGGACTGCGATACAGATCGGGCTGAGCCGAACTGGGACCGGGACTGCGATAGGCATCGGGCTGAGCCGAGCTGGGACCGGGACTGTGATAGGGATCGTGCCGAGCCGAGCCGGGACCGGGACTGCGATAGGCATCGGGCTGAGCCGAGCTGGGACCGGGACTGTGATAGGGATCGTGCCGAGCCGAGCCGGGACCGGGACTGCGATAGGCATCGGGCTGAGCCGAGCTGGGACCGGGACTGTGATAGGGATCGTGCCGAGCCGAGCCGGGACCGGGACTGCGATAGGCATCGGGCTGAGCCGAGCTGGGACCGGGACTGTGATAGGGATCGTGCCGAGCCGAGCCGGGACCGCGACAGGGACAGGGCTGAGCCGTGCCGGGACTGGGACTGCGATAGGGATCGGGCTGAGCCGAGCCGGGACCACGATAGGGATCGGGCTGAGGCGAGCTGGAACCGCGATAGGGACCGGGCTGAGCCGAGCCGAGCCGGAACCGCGNNNNCTGGCGCTGCGGAGGGGCGGCGCGGGGGGCACCGGGGGCAGCACGGCCAGCAGCGGCTACTGCAGCCAGGAGGACTCCGACTCCGAGCCCGAGCTCTTCTACACCGCCCGCACCTCGCTCGGCCGCCGCCCGCGCCGCCGCCAGGTCGGTCCGGGGGTGACGTCATGGGGGGACACGGGTGACGTCATCGGGGAGCACACCTCACCCCGGGGCCGGGTGGGCTTGGTGCGTGGGGGGGTGTGGGTGGTCTTGTCTTGGAGGTGAGCGTGGGTCTGCTATGGGGTGAGCACGGGTGTGAGCATCGCCCTGCTGTGGGGCAGGAGTGGGAGCGAGCATGGCCATGCCATGCGACCCGGTGGCCCCGTCCTGTCGGATGTGGAGTGAGTGAGGCACCGTGGGGACAGTGGGGTTTTGCTGCCTGGCACGGCCACCCCAAGCAGGCTGGAGCTGCTTCAAGAGAGGGCAAAGGACTGCATTTGGGGGTGCCAGGGTGAGCCCCCCGGGCAGCCTTACAGATGTCTCCATCCTGCAGGGACCCCCGCAGGGTCCTGCGGTGCCTGCGTGCTGTGGGGTGGCTGTCAGGGCCGGGAGCCCCTTAGTGCCGCGGGGACACGTGCAGCACCGTGTGGCAGCTCCGCGGCCCCTTGTAAATACCCATTAGTGGGTGCGGGTGGCAAGGGACGCGGAGCCGGGACGCCTGGGTGCCCCTTGTGTGGGGCCAGCGCTTTGAAGTGGGGTGCCGGCGGCAGGGGCGGGCTGCACCCCCGGCCCGGCCCTCCTGCCTCCCATCCCAGGGCGTCCCCGCGGGCGCCCAGCCTGCCCAGCCTGCCCCGACGCGCTGGTGCCGGGCTGGCGGCTGCCGGCGCTCTGATCTGGGGTGCCGGGACGGGACGCTCAGCCCCGGGTGTGCTCGCAGCGAGCTCAGCCACCCCTGCAGCCCCAGGGACGAGGGCTGGAGGGGCGGCCGGTGCCGGTGAGCCCGGAGCAGGCTGGGGCCGCGGTGAGCTCAGCCCCGCTTCCCGGCACAGCCCAGCTCAGCCCCAGCCGGGCTGATGCAACCCCGCGCAACACGCCGTGCCCCGGCATGGGCGGGGGGCAGGCGGAGGGTCCCCCCCGGCCGCAGTGCCGCTCAGCCCGGCTGTTGTCACACAGGATGAGCCCAGCGAGTGGGAGAAGACAGAGCTGGACCAGGCGCAGGTGGAGCAGCGGATCAAGGAGTACAACACCCAGATCAACAGCAACCTCTTCATGAGCTTGGTACGCGGCGGGGCCGGGGCCGGCGCACGGCTCACTGCCCTGGCCCCGCTCACCGCCCCGCTGGTGTCTCGCAGAACAAGGACGGCTCCTACACCGGGTTCATCAAGGTGCAGCTGAAGCTGGTGCGCCCCGTCTCGGTGCCGGCCACCAAGCGGGGCCCGGCCCTGCAGGCGGGGCGGCCGCACACGCAGGGGGTGAAGCGCCGCACGTCCTTCTACCTGCCCAAGGGCACCGTGAAGCACCTGCACATCCTCTCGCACACCCGCGCCAGCGAGGTCATCGACGCCCTCCTCCGCAAGTTCACCGTCGTCGACAACCCCCGCAAGTTCGCCCTCTTCGAGAGGTCTGAGAAGGATGACCAAGGTAGTGCCCGTGGCGAGCAGGGTGGCCCTGTCGGCACAGTGGTGGCCGTGTCCCCGTAGTGGGAGTTTCCCCTGGGTGGTGGCAGCCCTGTGGTGACGATGTCTGCAGTTATGGTGTCTCCCGTGGTGGCAGCATCCCCATGGCAGTGGTGTCCCCATGGTGACAGTATCATGGCTGTAGTGTCCTCCCCGACAGTGGTGTCCCCAAAGTGGCAGCTTTCCCCAGGTACCAGCATTGCCATAGTAGCAATGGTATCCCAATTTGCTGGCAGAGGCTCCCATATCAATGGTGTACTCTGTGGTGGTGATGTCCCCATCGTGGCAGCATCCTCATGGTGGCAGCATCCCTGTAGCAGTGGTATCCTTCTTTTGGTGGCAGTGTGCCATGTCACCATAGGCGTGTCCCCTGTGGCAGCAGAGTCTGCCATGACAGCATCCATGGCAGTGCAAGTGGCTTCCCCAGTGGCAGTGGTGTCCCCTGTGGGGGTGATGTCCCCGTGGTGGCACTGTCCCCGTGGCACTGGTGTCCCCTGTGGGGGTGATGTCCCCATGGTGGCACTGTCCCCGTGGCAGTGGTGTCCCCTGTGGGGGTGATGTCCTGGTGGTGGCACTGTCCCCGTGGCAGTGTCCCCGCTGTGACACTTGGCTACCCTTGCAGTGTACCTGCGGAAGCTGGGTGACGAGGAGCAGCCCCTGCGGCTGCGGCTGCTGGCCGGCCCCAGCGAGAAGGTGCTGAGCTTCGTCCTGAAGGAGAACGAGACCGGGGAGGTGAACGTGAGTGCGGGGACACGGAGTGGCGTGGCACCCCCCGCCCGCAAAGGGGCGGAGATGGCCATGGGGTGACCCTTGGTGGCGGGTCCCCATGGTGACGGCAGCCCCGTGTGCCCGCAGTGGGACGCGTTCACACTGCCGGAGCTGCAGAACTTCCTGCGCATCCTGCAGCGGGAGGAGGAGGAACACGTGCGGCGGCTGCGGCACCGATACGCGCGCTGCCGCCAGAAGATGCAGGAGGCGCTGGCCACGCGCACGCCGGGGTGACACCCGCGACACCCGCACCCGAGGCCAGCACCGCACCGGTGTCTGCCCGCCGGCGGGCGGCGACACCGGGGACCGGGGGGGACGGGGCACCGCGGACCCACCGGGCGGGCATGGACCCCACCGGAGTGGCCCAGCGAGTGGGAGTGCCTGGGGGGGAGAGAGTGTCACCCGGGAGTGGGTGTCCCCAGCGGAGCGAGTGTCCTGGGGGGAGTGAGTGTCCCCTGGGGGGGTGGGTGTCACCTGGGAGTGGGTGTCACCAGGGGAGTGGGTGTTCTGGGGAGAGCAAGTGTCATCTGGGGGAGTGGGTGTCACTTGGGAGTGTGTGTCTCCAGGGGAGTGGGTGTCCTGAGAGGAGTATGTGTCACCAGGGATTGGATGTTCTGAGGAGGGAGTGAGTGTCCTGAGGAGAGCAATTGTCACTTTGGAATGTGTGTCACCAGGGGAATGGGTGTTCTGGGGAGAGCAAGTGTCAGCTGGGGGATTGAACGTCCCCACGGGAGTGGTGTCCTGAGAAGAGCAAGTGTCACCTGGGAGTGTGTGACCCCAGGGGAGTGGGTGGCCTGAGAGGAGCAAGTGTCACCTGGGATTGGATGTCCCGGAGGGAGCGAGTGTCACCTGGGAGGGTATGTCACCAGCAGAGTGGGTGTTCGGGGGGAATGAGTGTCCCCTGTGGGATTGGATGTCCCCAGGGGAGTGGTGTCCTGAGGGCAGGAATGTGTGTCCCCGGGGGAGTGGGTATTGTGGGCAGAGTGGGCATCCCCGGGGGAACGAGTGTCCTGGGGGAACGAGTGTCCCTGGATGAGTGTGTGTCCCCGGGGGGGAGCAGAGCATAGAGCACCAATAAAAGTATCTTGGTGACGACGCCTGGCGTGCGGTGTGTCCTTGGCGGGCCGGGNGTTCACACGCCGCGGGTGAGAGCGGGCACGGGGGGCGGCGGGCACGGCGAGGGGGGCTCTGCTGCTGCGCCGGGGGGAGCGGGCGGTGCGGCCCCCCAGGGCTCTGACACACCCGGCTCCCCTCTGCTCCCGGCAGCTCCATGTACTACGATGAGGACGGGGATCTGGCCCACGAGTTCTACGAGGAGACAATCGTCACCAAGAACGGGAGGAAGCGCGCCAAGCTGAAGAGGATCCACAAGAACCTGATACCTCAGGTGAGGTGTGGGGGACAGCGAGAGCAAAGCGCCACGGAGACAGCTGAAGTCCCGGCTTTGCAGGAGCCTTCTCCCTCAGGGCATCTGGTCGGGAAGGTGGAGGCTTTCTCCTCCCCTCAGGTTTCTGCCTCGGAGCCATGACTCCTGTGTGTCCTGGTTCACACCCATGTCACCTAGCGAGGCTGTGACAAAAGAGGGAGAGCTGGTGGCATCCTCTAGCAGCTCTTTTTGGAAAGAAGCAGAAGCAGTGCCTAAGCCTTTCCGAGCTGCCAGGTTGGGGGGTGTGGCTCAGCTTGGTGTGTGTTGTGGGGCATAGAGTGACAGGCAGCCCTGCAGGGCCACGGTGTCTCATTGCTAGGCACCTTCCATGAGGTGTGGGGTGCTGTGCTGGCTCAGCTGGTGTCAGTCACTGTGGAAAGCCAGGCCCTGTCCTGGGGAGCAGCCAAAGCCCATCACCCAATGACATGAATGTGCACGTCCCCTCCAGCTGCTCGGTATAGTGTTGACAGCTCCATGTTTTGCACCTCAGTGCAAAAGCCTCCTCTTAAAATAAGCATCTGGTGTGAAGCTAGGCAGCAGCTGGGACACCAGTAGAGGGTCTTGCTGCAGGGCCTGAGACACCAGTAGGGGGTCTTGCTGGAGGACAGGGTAGCCTGCATGTAGGGAAGCTTCCAGGGACATAAATGAAGAAAAAGGTGGATCAAACCAGGGCTGGAGAGAGACCCTACAGGAGTCTTTCCTGAGTAAGCAGAAAGGCACAGCTCTAGCAAGCACTGGGACTAGCTGTCAGTGTCACCCTGAGGGGTGGGCAGCCCCCCGGTGGGATGGAACGCCTTTGAGAACTGCACTGGCAGTTGTGGAGGGAAGAATTTGGTGCTGCTTCCTGGACTGGCATTGTTGCAGAGGCAGTCTTGGGATGTGGGCCTGACTTCTCATTGATGTGGGTTGAAACTCATACAGTTGGAGAGCCAGAGAAAACAGGTACCAGCACTGAATAGCCCTTTGCTAGCCCAGGCTTTGCTCTGGCTCTGTGGGTGCAGGCCCAGCCCCCTGCTCTGCCCCCAGCCCCCACCTGCCAGTGGGTCCTCCTAGTGCTGTAACAGGAGAAGGCTTGGACGGGCCGTGGGAACTGTGCCTGTGGCTGGTGTGGGGGGATCGTTCATTCAGCAGCCTCCCCTCCCCTCTGCACAGAAAGCTGCTTTTCTTGTGTGCCAGCTGCCCCGGCTGCGTTCCCTCAGAGAGCTCTTTTCATTCCTTTAAATCCCGTGAATGAAAGGTGCCGGATGAAAAGCCCGGATGGCTGATATCTGCCAGTCACGCAGCAGCTGCTGCACGGGCAGTGCCTGGCAGAGCAGCTCCCTCCTTGCTCGCCCTGCCATGTGTGGCAGCCAGCCATGCTGCCCTCGGCTCTCTGGGGACAAGTTCGAAGGGCAGAGTGCCCGTGCTCTTCGTGCTGCTGTTCAGGCTGTACCACGTGTCACAGCTGCTTTTTGGACCCTGGTCCCTCGGGTTCTTCGAGGGCACGGTGTCCTCTGCCCTGGGGTGACTGGCAGGGCTCGGGTGTGTTACTTCTCAATCCGTTCTGCTCACCACTCTGACTCTTCTTTCAGGGCATAGTGAAACTAGAGCACCCTCGCATTCACGTGGATTTCCCGGTGATCATCTGCGAGGTGTGAGTCCCAGATGTCTCTGCCCGCGGGCGGGAGGCCCTGCCCCGCTGCCCCCAGCCTCGCCAGGCCTGGCTGTGTCATGTTCCCACCCGAGGAGGACTCTGGGCGTGTGGCAGGACGGTGGCTCTCCCCTCACCTGGAGGTGAGGCGGGACGGAGCAGGCCCTCACAGGAGATGGGTGATCTTGTGCAACGACTGCTTACAAACATCCTCGCTTGAGTCAGAAGACTAAAAATACCTTTTGTAGCCTCTAGCCCACGTTGGATGGGTAACTGGAACTGCAAATAAGCTGCTGTGTGTGAGCTGTTAAAGGGAGAGTGAGCCTGCACTTCTCACCAGAGAGAACCCCCTGCTTCTCAGGTACGCGGCCCAGGGAGAGCCAGGGCACGGTGACACGCTGCCCTGAGGGCCCTGGGACCCACAGGTTAGATGGCCAGTGTTACAGCCTGTCCCTTGACACGGGTGTGAGGTGATGCTCCCCTGGATGGGTCTCTTGATGGAGGATGAGCGGGGCAGGCTGAGGGGTCTGGCTGGCTGCTGTGCTCCTCTCGGGAAGGGGACGGAGATCAGATGCCACTCTCTTGGACCTCGGTTTCTTCCCCCAGTGCATTTCCCTACGTATGCCAGCTCTGGGGAGGTTGGCTTTGCTGCTGCCTGCTGGAGATCTCTGCAGTCCATGGCCACTGCTGGTGGCAGCAAGGTCCCAGCTGCACAGCAGCCTTGCCTCCCCCAGTGGCACACTGGCTCCTGCTTAGCACTGTCCCTCGCCTGCTGTGGGGCCAGGCTGCCAGCAGTGTCTGTACCGCCCACTTCTGTTTGAACATACCTCCCTGTAGGGTGCCCCTTGACTGAGCCAAGCAGGAAAGGAATCCTTTCTTCCTTCCCCGTCCCCCAAAACAATCAGTGTACCTGGCCTGGCTTGGAAATCTCCCTGGCGATGTGAACTGTGGTTCCTCCCGCATCCCAGCTGGCGATGGAGAAGCGCCTTGCACTTTAAAGGGAGGCTGTCTGCCCCGCCTCAGAAGGTCCTGCTCTTTTCTCCTCTTTACTCCTGCACGAGGTCTGGGTGGCACCGAAAAAGCTCTCACCCTTGCATGTGGCCAGCTGCTGGGGGAAAGGCCTGATCCCAAATGCCCCTCGCCAGCACGAGGAGCCGTTGCCTCCCTGCTCAGCTGCACCTGGACTGGGCAGGCAGAGGAGGACAGGCAGCAGGCACAGCTTTAAAGTGGGTCAGAGCCTGCTCCCCACAGCAGCCGGCTCGGCTTTCCTCCTCTTTCGTTCCAGAACTTATTTACTTTCTAAGCACTTCAGACGTTTGCTACCTCGATTTTTAATTTAAGCTGCTGGCACTTGGCTGCCAGCCCTGTCAGTGTCTACGTTGGATGTATCCATCCCCGCGTCCACTGAGAGCTGCCTGGGCGCGGGGCCACATTCCCGGCTTCGGGGAGATAACAGCGGCGTGGCTGTTGCCGTCTTCCTGTCACCACCTCTTCCCTTCACATCCCTCCACCCGCTGTTCCCATCGACAGGAGCGAGCACGCAGGGTGAAGTGGATGTGCTGGCTGCCACGAGGCAGGAAAGCGGGAGGGCAGGGCTCGTCTACACTGTGATGCTGGGCGTTTCTCTCGACATCTTTTGTTCTGTTTGCTTGAACGAGACTTGTCTTAAGACAATCCCCCACTGAAGTGTTTCTTATTTGCACCACCTGCTCTTGAGTTTCTCCTGGGCCGGAGCTCCCTGGAGCAGAAGAGCAGGAGCTGTTGTACCCAGGAAGAGGAGAGAAAACTGGTCGCACTGTCTGTGCTGCCTTCCCCCTGCTGCTCTCTGAGGGCACGGGAAGCTGCACTGAACCCACTTTGGGTACAGGGGAAGACGAAGGAGGAGTGGGGAGGGGTTCACAGTGCTGTTTGCCTGTCCCAGTGGGGAGCCTCTACCAGGGCTACCAGCTAGAAATCTTGCTGGCAAGGCAGGGTCTGAACCCAGGGGAGGGGACAGAGACTAAGACCGGCTTAGCAAGGATGCTTTTGTCCTCCCTGACAGGCTGCCCACCCTTCCCCCAGGGTATTAAACATGCTTCCCAAAAAAACACGCCTTCTCCTACCCCTCTACCCCTGCAGTGTCATGGGAGTGGCAGCAAACCTCTACAGGCTGCCAACGAGCTGCATCCTGCCCCGCTTCTTCCCAGGCTGGTCCCCACAGCAGCCAGCCCCCAGGCCCCCTCCTGCAGCAGCAGCAGGGCCTTGGGAGCACCTGGAGGGATCTTAAAAATGTGAAGGTTCACTGTAAATAGTATCTGTGTCCACTGTGGTGTTGGAGCAAGCAAAAAAAATTTTTTTCCTTTTGATTCTTTTTTTTTATGATTTCTGTGCGATATTGTGCTTTCCCGTGTGGATGTGTAGCCGAATCGTACTCACTGACACTAGGCTCCTTGCTCCTCTAGCGTGTGGGTAGGACCCATGGGTTTGGGAAATGTACACTATTTACGGTCCTTCCTCCCAGTGCATCTGTCCACTTTTGTTAAATTTCAATAAAATTATTTGTAGAGCTCACAAGTCCAAGAGCTGTCTTATGGGGGGGGGGGCTGTGCCCAAGGGGGGAGGGGGGTTTTGCCACCAGCACTTCAAGCCCCCTGGTTTTTTGAGAGAGGGGTGTTTGTGCACATGTGGCTGAGCTGGTGGTGAAGGACCTGTGAGTCGCAGCCATTTCCAGGTGCACAAGTTGGCACATGGCACTGGCAGGAGTTGGTGGCTTTGTCAGGCTGTGACTTTACTTTTAGCTGCTGTAGTATCCTTTAAATATATAACTGTTTGTTCAGATCTGAGGGTTGGAGCTCAGGACCCTCTCCCCAACCTTCAGTGTGGGGAAACAGGTCTGGAAGGACCTGGTGTTTGAAGGCAGCCCAGCCTCAGGCTACTCTTCCCATGGCTCCCCCTGAGCCTCGCGGGGGGGGAGGATCCGCCTGTCCGCTCCTTCATCGCCTGTCCTGCCAAATCAATGTCTCATTAATCACGGGGCCCTGACGACTCTCAGGCCCTGTGCTGGGATGCCGCCTGTCCCCTGAGTGCTGGCGGCTGTCCGTGGGACGAGTGTGATCTCACTTTGTGCCCCACGTCCTGTCCCCGGCAGCCCTGCAAATGTTTTCCTGTGGCCACCGTCACCTCTCATCATTTCCTCTGCAAAAGCCGGCTCGGAAACGAGCCGCTGACGGAAGCTGCAATGAGAGTGAGTGGTCAGAGTGTCCTGCCAGTGCTTCAGCCTTGTGGGGGGCAAGGCTGTGGGACTCGAGCCTGTTGATCCATAGGGTCCCCAGCCCCAGGAGAGATGGATGGATCATGGTGGCTTCGAAGGGGACTGGGTGGCTGTGCAGGGTGTTACAGCTCGGTGAGGTTACACAAGGCAGTGGCTGCGGATCTCGGGCTCCGTGAGCATCTCTCGATCTGCCAGGGCCACCCCAGCCCCCTCGTGCTGCCCTTGGGGCAGAGCCGTGCCTGGAATCTCCCAGCCCAGGGGTGGAGGCAGGTGATGACCTCCCCTCCTGGCTGAGCTCCTTATGTGCTTTTCCCAGACCTGTCTGGCACGAGCGGATGTGACTCACGCCCCGTTATCTTTATCTGGCACCCGTGAGGGATTCCCATCCTCCTGCAAGAAGCAGCTCGCCTGCTCAGCTCACCCTGGGCTCTGCCCACCCTGCACCTCTCTCCTCTCTTGTGCCCATCTGGGAATGACTTAAAATGATCTCATGCTCATCAGGGCAAGGGGAAGCTGGATCTGTCCAGCTGCCCCCTCCCAAAATCTAGTGTGTTCCGGAAGGGAGGAGGGAAACCGAGTCAGGCAATCCAGAGCCCCAGTGAGGGGACAACAGTGAGAAGCTGCATCACACTGAGGACTTCCAGCCCTCCCAGCAGTGGAAAGCTGTGACCCCTCTGGCCACCCTGCTGCTGGGGGGGGGCTGGGTACCTCCGCACGAGGAGGATGGAAAGTTTTAGGCATTCGTGCTGCTGGCGAAGGGAGCCTGTTTACTGCCCAGAGGGGAAGGGCAGCGCCTGCAGCGCTGGGACTGCTTGGCTCCCCACAATCTCTCCCAAGGGCTCTGGCAGCCAACGCCCGGCCAGTGGCTGACCTTCCCTGCCCCTCTCCCAGCCGGTGCCTGGCATTGCCCGCAGGCTGGGCCAAGCCATGGGGTACAGCCTGGATTTGAGATACAGCCTGGATTTGGATTACCTGGCCTGAATGCAGTGCCCATTCCTAGTGGGAGTGTCACCCTCTCGGTGGGAGCTTCCCCACAAAAGCTGGCACCATGTGGTGTCACTAACTGGAGCCATCTGCGGGTGCCCGCGGACAGGGCTCGGCACTGGCGGCACCAGGGGCTGACACCGAACAATGCCGGGCTTGGCGCTCCCACCCGATCCCCGAGGAGCTGGCGGGTGGCTGGGGAACGCTTCCGTGGATTCAGCCCCGCTTCCTTCCCCCGTCGGCCCCGGCACACCCTTGCGCTCCGGCGCTTCCTCTGCGGGGCCACCCCGATGGCCCGTAAGCTGCCGGGGCCAGGGCGGACGGGGGACACGCAGGACACGGGGACTGCCACATGGGTGGCCATCTGGGGTGACCCGCTGGAGCCGCAGCAGTGCCCCGGGAAGGAAGCTCCCCCAGCCCTGCTGCTCCCATGGCCCCACTTGTTCCCTCTGGGCAGGAAACTCACGGGGCCGTGGCTGAGTCAGCAGCACCGATTGCCCCGGCCCTGCACAGGATGTCCTGTCCGGCACGGCACCGCCCCAGGGTCACCACTGCTCTGGGGTTATCACTGTCCTGGGGACACTGCTGTTGTGGGGACACCACTGCTCTGGGGTTATCACTGTCCTGGGGACACTGCTGTTGTGGGGACACCACTGCTCTGGGGTTATCACCGTCCTGGGGACACCACTGCTCTGGGGTCACCACTGTCCTGGGGACACTGCTGTTGTGGGGACACCACTGCTCTGGGGTTATCACCGTCCTGGGGACACCACTGCTCTGGGGTCACCACTGTCCTGGGGACACCACTGCTCTAGGGTCACCACTGCACTGAGGATACCACTGTTGTGGGGACACTACTGTCCTGGGATCACCACTGTTGTGGGGAGACCAGGCATTCTTGGGCCATCACCATTCTGGAGTCATCATTTTGAGGCAGTGTTGATCCTGAGGACACCACCATCCTGGGGACACCACCATCCTGGAGACACCATCCCAGGGTCACCGCCACCGTGAAGTCACCACTGTCCTGGGGTCACTCTCACTGTTTTGAAGTGATCAGGATCCCGGGATCCCCACCACCATGGAGGTCACCACTCTCCAAGGGTCACCACTCTTTTGGGCTCACCTCAGTCCGGGGGTCCCTGCGGTTTTGGGGACACCACTGTCCTGGGCTCACCACTCTTTTGGGCTCAGCTCAGTCCCGGGGTCCCTGTGGTTTTGGGGACACCATTGTCCTGGGCCACCCCTGTTTTGGGGACACCACTGTCCCAGGGCCACTTCTGTTTTAGGCTCACCTCAATCCCGGGGTCCCAGCGGTTTTAGGGACACCTCTGTCCCGGGCTCACCACTGTTTTGGGGACACCACCATCCCAGTGTCCCCTGTTTCGGGCTCACCTCAGTTCTGGTGTCCCCCTTAGTCCCGGTGTCCCCTTTGTCTCAGTGTCCCCTCCGTCCCGCTGTCCCCTCAGCTCCGGTGTCCCCTCTGTTTTAGTGTCTCCCCCAATGCCGGTGTCCCCCACCATCCTGTTGTCCCCTCCAAAACGGTGTCCCTCCCAATCCCCGTG
>WBMV01008303.1:760402-773850 GCA_013396655.1 Campylorhamphus procurvoides | reverse complement strand
TGCTGTGCGCGTCCCCTCGCCGTGCCCTCCTGTGGCTGCGGTCCCCCCGCCCGAGTGTCCCCACGCCGTGCCCTCCTGTGGCTGCGGTCCCCACGCCTGAGTGTCCCCATGCCGCGCACTCCTGCGCCACCCCGAGCTGTGTCCTGCTGGGTCCTGCCCGGTGCCGTGAGTTTCTTCCCAGAGGTGCCCTCCTCCTCCTCCTCCCAGCTCCTGCCCGTCGCTCTCCGCTTCCCCAGCAGTGCCCGCCCGGCGCAGCCCACGGCCATCACCGTGACCTCCCTCCCTCCCTCCCTTCCTCCCGCCCGAGTCCGGGTATGTTTGTCTTTCCAGCCCACTCATCGCCGGCCGGTCACGGGGTGTTCACTCTGCGCATTCCTTCCCCGCCGAGCCCGCCGCCGCCGAACATTAAGCGGGGCTGTCACAGGCTGCTGTCACCTCTCCGAGGCCACTGTGCTGGGCTACAGCTACCTCAGGACCCACCCCGAGCCCACCAGCACCATGGCATCAGCATGGTCCTGCTGGGTCCCCCTGCTGCTCCTGCCTGCCCTGGCCCACGCTGGGGGACCTGGCCCTGTCCTTGTCAACCGCCCCTTCATCACCATCTGGAACATTCCCACTGAACGCTGCGCCGAGAAGTACAACGTCACCCTTAACCTGGAGGTCTTCGATGTGTTGGCCAATGACCAGCAGTCCTTCATCGGGCAGGACATCACCCTCTTCTACAGTGACAGGCTGGGTCTCCTCCCCTACTACACATCTGAGGGGGTGCCAGTGAACGGGGGGCTCCCCCAAAATGCCAGCCTGAAGGCTCATCTCCACCAGGCCACCCAGGACATCAAGGTGACCCTGCCCAGCCCTGCTTACAGTGGGCTGGCTGTCATTGACTGGGAGAAGTGGCGACCACTGTGGTGCCGCAACTGGGACTCCATGAAGATATATCAGGAGAAGTCAAAGGAGCTCGTGCAGCAGCAGTTCCCACAGTGGCCCTCTGAGAAGGTGGAGAAGGTGGCCAAGCAGCAGTTTGAGCAGAGTGCCCGCAATTTCATGGACAAGACCCTGTGGCTGGGCGAGAGCCTCCGTCCTGATGCCTACTGGGGCTTCTATGGTTTCCCTGACTGCTACAACAACCATTTTGATAGCCTGCCCTACAATGGGACATGCCCAGAGGTGGAGCAGCAGAGGAACAGGAATCTGTCTTGGCTCTGGAAGAGCAGCCGGGCACTCTACCCCAGCATCTACCTGCCCTCCTCCCTCAATGGCACCAAAAAGGTGCTGCCCTATGTCCGGCACCGTGTGGCTGAGGCTTTTGCCGTCCAGCGTGGCGTCCTTGACAGCGGCATCCCTGTCCTGCCCTACTCCCAGATTGCCTTTGAGCTTACTGTGGACTTCCTTTCCCAGGTGATGGGGATGTGGGGATAGTGGGCACCTCTTGGGTTCATGGGTTGGCACTGGGAAATTCTCTAGCTTTGCTGGGGCTGTGCAGGGTCTTTGGGCACCTCTAAATTCTCCTCTCCCCTTGGGTGCAGGAGGACCTGATGAACACCATCGGGGAGAGTGCAGCTCAGGGCGCTGCTGGCATCATCCTCTGGGGCAGCCTCAACTACAGCACCTCCAAGGTGAGTGCAGAGGGTGGCACTGGGTCCCTGCCAGCAGGGACCCCCAGTTCCTCAGCTGTGCAGGGCTGTGACAACACATACCATTGCAGGAGATGTGCCTGAGGCTGAAGGACTATGTGGAGGGGCCCCTGGGCCACTACGTCGTCAATGTGACAGCCAGTGCTGACCTGTGCAGCCAGGCCCTGTGCTCCAGCCATGGGCGCTGCGTGCGCCGGGAGAACAAGAACGGCTTCCTCCACCTCGATCCCTTCCGCTTCACCATTGACCTGCATGGCAGCAAACCCTGGCTGGTGCATCAGAGCCTGGAGTCTGGTGAGGATGTCTCCCAGCTGGACAAGGAGTTCAGCTGCCAGTGCTATGACAAGTGGCAGGGACCCCGCTGTGACACCCAGGGCTTCTTCGAGTAACATCCCGCCGTGCCACCCCAGGGACATGGGGAAGGATAGGGTGACACCAGCACCCTTGCCATGGGGTTGGGAACTTGACTGTGGGGCTGTTAATAAACCCAGAAAGCACCCACAAGTGTCTGCTTGTCTTCTGTTGCAGCATGTTTTGGGGTGGGAGGGTCCCCCAGCAACACCAGTGGTGCCTTGTGATGCTGCCAAGAGCTGTGCATTGGGCAGGGATGAGAGGGCAAGAGGATGACAAAAGGGGAAATGACAGGGAGTGGCCAGAGAGTGGAGGTGATGGAAGTGAAAAAATGTGCCTGTGTGGCTGTAGCTGTGTTCTCCAGCTCCTCACTGGGCACAGAGAAGTGCAGTGAAACTACTGCCCCCGCTTTGATATTCCCCTGGATTACCATATGCAAACCAAGTCAGCCCTCAAATGATACACAAAACCACTGATTTCTGTAACCCAGTCCACTGACTCAGCCATATCTATTTTAAGGAGTTTGGGAGAAGGCATGAAACACTGATTTCTCAGTCCAGCTGAGATAAAGATGTTGGCATCTTCATCTGCCTGTTCAGCTTGGTTGGGGGGAATCACATATGCAGCTCTCCATTCTCAGGCCCTAATTCAGGTAATCTCTCCGTGTTGGGACTGTGCTGCATAGCACTGTGTGTTTACGGGGGACTTACAAGCTTACACCCTTAGTTTTTATTCTGGTCAACCTAAACGACTGTAAGGCGTGGGCCATTCTCTGCAGCATGTGTGACAAGCCAGTTTTTACTGAGACATGAACAGCCTGGCCAGTGGAAAGGAAGAGCTGACTGAAGCAGCATCTAGTTTAGATGCTTCAGTTAAATCCTCTTTGCTAAACTGGGCCATAGTAAGTGCTCTTATCAGAGATTTTTCCTTCAGTCATGAGGTAATGGGTTGTCTACTCTTGGCAAAAGCTGAGCCATGGCTCTATGGCACAGCCGAGTCACCTGAAGAGCCCCACGGCTTGTAAGCTCTTGGTATCCTGGTGTGGCTCAGGAGAATGTTTCTGCAGAAGAGAGGACTTCTCATACATAGATGGCACAAGGAAGAGCATCCCTAGAGCATACCCCATGTAGCCTTCATTCTGGCTTTACTTTCTAGGGCTAAGAACCCAGGCTGGGCTCCTCTCAGAGATAGTTCAGCTGGTGCAGATCAGTCGCTTCTGCTTGGTCTGTGGGTGTTCAAATAGGAGCAGACAAAAGCCAGACCCTTCAGCACTGAATTGAACTACACGAAGGGACAGTGGCTCTTTGTATTTCCAAGCCAGTTGGAGGCAGATGGAACCAGAGAGGCTGTGTGGGCCACTGCCCATCACCCAAAACAGTCAATTCCTTGCACAGAACATTTGTCCTTCCAACATCTCATCCTCAGAGGGAGAGAGTCTCTTAAAGCCACGGAACTACATAAGAACAGTACTTTCCAACATCCAAATAGGACAGGACAACTGGAAAAAGTTTATTGTTCAAGCAGTTTATTAATAACTCCATTAGTAGGCTCTGTCTATAACTATTTCACTCTATTAGACTGTGTATCTCTAACTCTGTATCTCTATTAGACTCTGTATCTACACTCTGTTCTGGCAAGCTTTGGAAGCGTGGGAGCAGCTGCCGGTGAAGACGGAGGGGCTTCAGCTCATCTTTTGGTGGGTACAGTCAGCGTGGGAGGAGATGTGTGCTTGTCCCTACAAGCTGAGCCTCAGGGCTTCTGAAGGGGCCTTTCATCCAGCTCTGCTTCACCAGGGGCTTTCCATCTGAGGGCAGCTGTCCTCAGGCACCTTTCCAGCAGCTGGGGACGTGCTCGGTTGAAGCAGGGGTTATAGTAGTAGACAACCTAAAACAGGCAAAGGAGAAGAGTTAGTTGCCACCATCCCAAGACTGGAAAACCCCAAGCTTACAAGAATTAGGACTCTGAACTTCAAAAGAGGAACATGGATAAGGAAAATGGCTTTGAGGGCTGTATGGAACATAAAGCTCAGACTAAAGCATCACATGATGGTTGTGTTTAGTCATCACCACCCCTGAGTTATTGCCCTTTGGGAGCAGAGCAGTGTAGGATCTTCAAAAGCAGAAAAACTGCTTTTGAAAACTAAATACCACTGTTTTTCAGCAGCTTCAGTGCAGATATGGGCCATCAGGCAACCCTGTGGTCCTTAGATGCATCTGCTCAGCATTCAGCAAGTGCTGCAGGAAGGTTTCAGATTTGGTACAGCAATACACAGAGCAAAGACATTCAGAGAAATCAGGTTATGCTGAGTCTGTCTTTCCTATTAATCCTTTTAATCGGTTCAAATTCAGCAGATCTCACCAAACCATATCTTATCTGTATTTCTACTATTCAGAAAGACTAACTTAACCCTCCCTGAGCATGGCTTGAGAAGGAAACAAAAATCAGACAGCTTGTTTGCATCCCCATCTCCTCCAGCACAGAATCACAGAATGGAGCTAGATGATCTTGAAGGTCCTTTCCAACCCAAACCAATCTTGCTGCCTTGGGCAGGGATGCCACTCACTAGACCAGGTTGCTCAGGGCACTGTCCAGCCTGGTCTGGACACATTGAGGCATGTGGCATCCACCACTTTTCTGGGCAACCTGTTCCCGTGCCTCACCCCTCTCACAGTAAAGCATTTCACCCTAACATCCAATCTGAACATGTCCTCTTTCAGTATGAAAACATTGCCCCTTTTCCTGTCACTCTCTGCCCATATAAAAAGTCCCTTTTTCTTCTTTTTATGAGCCCCCTTGTAAAAAATGGTTTCTCTGTTCACGAAGGGCCTTCTATGTTTCCAAACATCCATTTTCAAGATGCTTTATCCAGGGCACAAATTTCTTTCAGAAAGCTGCTAACACCAAGTCCTGCCTTGGGTCATGAGGACCCCCAGCACTCATACAGACCCTGAAAATGAACTGATTTCTGCAGTTACTACAGCCAACCTGTTCATTTATTATTGCATTGAGTAGTATCTGAGAATATAACACTGGAGACATAATTAGACCTTTGGATTTCCCAGTCACTGCTTTCAGAAACATGGACTGGGTTATTACCAAGCTCTTTGCCAAGCTGGGGGCCCCAGAAAAAATTAGTCATATTGGATTTTCGCCCAGAATTAATTGTTTTATCTAATTCTTACAGAGTGAGCTTGGTAAATGTTGGGTGTAAATGTTGCAAACAATATTATCTTAGCACTTTTTTTTAACGTGGAATGTGATTTAGCTTAATGAGCACTCAAACATGCTCCTCCCAAGTTACAGGGAATTTGATATCTGCCCTCTATTAAATGCTGAAATTGAAAGCAAAGTTCACCTTGTTATTCACACAAAGAAAATTACCATGAATTTCAAGTCCTCTTTATGCCTGGAAGGGATTAGAGCTGCGTGCTTGTAACTTCAAGTAATTTAATATGCTCTAAGTGTTCAGCTACTGAAAATTTGGTGCATACTTTGGGGCTGGTCTGGGATTCTCCTGGGCACAGTATTATCTCAGTCCATTAACTGAATGAACCATTGAGGTGGGCATGAGGAAAGAAATGTTTCCTCAGGAACTGCAGAGAGTCTGACACAGTCAGAAGCCAGAGGAGCCCTGCAGAAACCTTGTCTCTAGGTGCAGGCTTGTGGCTTGCCTTAAAAAAAAGTGAGGCTGGAAACTTGGGCCAGCTCTTTTTCTTGCTATTTAAATAATGCAAGCTTGGGCATGAATGCAGTTTGTCACTTTCAAATAATAGTCTTAAACCTGTAAGAGGATTTGTTTTATTCATCCTACTTATTGTAGCTATTTGTCTGTCCTTGCCTCTTACAGCACATCTAGAGACACCCAAGACACTGGATTTCATGTAATCTAGCTTGTCTTTCTCCAGACTCCGAGGAATAGAGACTAGAAAGACACTGCACATGGTGCCAACAGGCAACTTGGAAGCATGGAACATCTGCTGGGCTGGTTTTTTCCAGGTCTGAGAGCCACACAATGCCTTGCACATGTACAGTGTTCTGCAAATCCACCACAGCGCCGGAGCGAGCCCACGCTCAGCCGAGTGTGCTGGAGAGGAGCCAGCAGCAATCCACAGCCTTTGTGTGGCTCACATTTCTGGCTGCTCCACGTCTCTTGGGTGGGATATGCTTACGGTGCTGTCATGGCAGCTCCTGTTTTCCACGCTCAGGATGAGTGAGAAACCTGCTGTGTGCAGAGCTCGCTTGTCCACTGTGTTACAGGCTTCACACCAAATTGATTTCTAGGCTTCCTCCATGTGCTGCTTCACGAAATAAGGCAAGTCTGTCACTTAAAAATTGTCCTTACACTGCCTAGTTTTTCATTTTGGCAACCGATTATTTTTTTGTCTAGGTTGCTTAAGCCACATATCTCCACAAATAAGTTATCCAAAGTACTTACCAAGGTTTACTACCCCAAACAGCAAGAACTGAACTGTGGGTTACTCTGAAGGATTATTTTACTATCTAGAATGAAGATGCTCATAGTAAGAAGCTTTTAAATGCTTTGATATGACTAGGACATACCCTAAACCTTACCCTTCAGCTAATTTACTTTAAATCTTGCATAAAACAGATGGAAGAAAGCCCTCACGGAAAATCCACAGGCTTTTCAGTTACAAGCAGGAAATTAGAGGTCTTGCCACTTTTTTCTCACATGAAATGTCAAAGCTCTGCAGAAATAATTTCCAGAGCTTGAATGCCAGACCCTGTATCCCAAATCCCCCTCAGTGTCACCTCTGCTCACTCAGAGCAGCACTGACTTGAACACAAGACCTTTGAGCTGCCAGTTACCTAAACTGAAAGTGGATCTTTCTTACAGTCTCTTTGTATTTGTGTTTTGTGTTTGAAAATTACCCATTCCTGGCCTTTTCCCTTGCTCAGGTACTTCTAGGAAAGATCTAAACCCCTCCCCAGATTTAAGAAAGATCTAAAATGTTCTTCAGGGTCTGTTGTTCTGGACTTGGCATTCCCAGTTTCTGAGCACTAGCAGGGATATATCAGCCTTTGTTCCTCTGATTCAACAGATTGCAATTTCAGAAGTTACTTGAAAAAGGAAACGTAAGCCCTGAAGGGTTGTGGGCCCTCAGCAAGTGTTCAAATATCCAGCAGAAACAACAGACCTTGAGTTAGGTTATATAAACAAAACCGCGTTTGGGAACTTGTCCTACTTTGTTCCAGAATTTTTGAATCTGCCAGCGCTGGGGCTGGGCACCAGAGCAGCACTTTCACCACAAAAATGTGGGCGCAGCAGCAGCTCCTTTGTTGCTTCAGAGGCAGGGCTGGTGTGTGGGGGGCAAGGACTGCCACGCTCTCTGTCCAGGAAATGTGCAGCTTGTGTTTTCCACTGCCCTCAGGATGGCCAGAGGCAGAACACTCGTGCTATTTGCAGCGTCTCTCCTGCTCTGATTTGGCAGGAACTCCTCTCCTAGTTATTTTCCACCCTGGGATTTTAAAAACAGGCTAATCAGTGTCCTGTGCTGGCCTTAGCAAGGCAGCAGGAGGGTTATCAACAGCCCAAGGAGGGTCAGGGTAAGGCCCTGGGAGTGATTTCAGTGAAGCCATTCACTCGTGCTGTATAAAACACCTTGCAAACTCATTTTCTTCCCGTGACATGCTAAGCACAAAACCACTCAGTGCTCCAAACCCTGCTCTAATCTGCTGGTGCAGACTGAAAGCAAACACCAAATAACACAGCAGAACATTTCATGTGAACTGTCCTGTATTTGATTATAACTTCTCAGGGGGAAAAATTTGATTTGATGGGTTACCGGTCCTGTTTCCCAATTAAGACATAAATAGTTGTAATCCTCTGGGCAGAGTTTGAGGCAAGTTTCAGCAAAAACAAGCCAAGCTGGAATGGAAGCAGAGGGAAAAACCCCAAAACCTGGAGACTGAACCTGCTCTCAGTGCAAAGCATATACTCTTTATTATCTTATTTGTTTTAATACACACCAACTGATACCTGCACACAGCAGATACCAACTGAGGCAGTTCAATATTTAAGGCCTGGCTTTTCTCACCATAGCAACAAATGTGTAAAGAGAGTAAGAGGGCACAGACAACTCGCAGCATCCAGCACAGCAAGGGCAGTGTTGCTGGAAGACTGACTTTTACCAGGATATATTATATATACTGTCACGGTGCATCATGCAGAACCACAGTGGATGTCTGAACAGAGAAATCCAGCGGACCCTGGGGGGTGTGTGTTGTACAAAGCATCAGCAGAATATACACACAGGTAGGTGTTTGCTTCCTTGTCTTCAAGGCAGTTGGGAAAAGGGGTGGTCTGTGTTTAATCTTATTCATTTATAAAATAGTGGAGGTGGTGACTCTTGAGTCTGCTCTCCCTGACTGCATGCACCAGCTCTGGGGCACAAGTGACTCTTTATAGTCACTGGTCTGAAACAGAAAAGTCTCCCAGAGGTACCCCTTTCTTCCTGTGTCATTGCCACCCTATCAAAATTAGTTAGATGGAACAGTTTTTCATCAAAAATCCACACTGCATTTATTCACACTGACAAACACCTAAGTTACTTATTATTTCATGGACTGTTCAGTTGGCTCTGACAAGCTGCTCATAGAATTTGTTGAATCAGTGTTTACATTTAATTGAATGAAGTAATTTTAAAAGTTGCCATCAGTGCCCCATCAGTGTATGCAACCAGGTGAGCCCAAGAAGAATTGCCACCAAAATCTGCTCAGAGCTAATCTACAGGATGCTGGCCAGAAAGGTCATGAAACCTTTTCTGCTTCAGTTGTGGTTAGAAGGCACAGTATGAGTCCTAATTTTCTGGTAGCTGCCAAAAAAAGCCTTACATTGGTTTTCTAAGCAAGAAAAAACATTTCTACCTGTGCAGGTTTATCTAGAAGTACCTACAATAACCCAGAATAAGGGTATTCATCTTTAGAATACCCTGGTCAGGGTTCTTGGTACATAAATCGATGTCAGATGTAAAACAACAAGGCAGTTAATTGACGAGGAATCCCCAAGTGAGATAGAAGGAATATACATCACAGTATTCATTTCTTTTATAGTCCAAGCATGCCATTTATTTCTTCTACTATGCAGACACTAGTGGAAAGAAATGCAACACCAATGCTAGCAATTTGCCAAAAAATGTGCTTAATATAATATTTATGTAATCTTCTTACATGCTGCCTGTTGTGAAGGGGAGCTGTGATTAAAGATACATTTTTTCTTAGTCAAAGGTTATGGAAAATCTCAGTTGTCTGGGATCAAGAAGCAGCACTTGACTACAGCTGCACACACAAAAAACAAGCAGCGCAAAAATAGCCTGACAAACACTCCAGCAATGCACGTAACAAGATTCCCCTCCCAAAGAGCCTGAGAAAGGCCAGGCAAGCTCTTACGGTCTGACCAGACTGGAGATGAGAATTCCCACTCACAGAGATAAGGCTTCCCAAACATCCAAAGTCTCCAGTGTCAGTATACCTTAACGTGCTTCTATGCTTTGGGACAAGGATACATCTGATTTTTTAAGATCTTATAGTCTAGACAGAAAAAATAGCTCAGAGAAAGGAAAAAAACAAGATACAGCATGAATAGTGACCACAAGGTGACTACATGAATAATTGTATTAACTTCCTTGACAGTTCATCAATTAGTTTGTGCTTTTAATCCTTCTCCTGCACACTTATAATTTGGGTAAAGATTGCAAAAATAAAGACTTGTCTGGGTCAACTGATCCCAATGCAGTCCTGCATTTGCTCAGTTTCCAGGAAATTTAACAAAGGACCCAACAGCTCAAACCTCCCAATGAAGCTCAGAAACTTGACCACAACTTGGCTAAAATAGTTACAAAAATCCAGTCGATTCACTCATCTTTAAGTTATTATCATCCAGAAGTAAAAATTATTGGCTCATATTAAAGCAAGATAAG
Source organism: Campylorhamphus procurvoides (assembly GCA_013396655.1). Taxonomy (NCBI): domain Eukaryota; kingdom Metazoa; phylum Chordata; class Aves; order Passeriformes; family Dendrocolaptidae; genus Campylorhamphus; species Campylorhamphus procurvoides. Next base: position 763,928 of record WBMV01008303.1, on the reverse strand, counting down.
TTAACTTTTGAAAATACCAGGCCTGTCACAGCCAAGTTCCTCTGATAAACCTGATCAGATGCTTTTCCTTGCCTGGCAGCCAAAGGCAAACTGTATTTCTGTGGCCTTTTCTTCAGTTCTTTGAAACCACAAAGCCACATTTAGGGCAGAAGATTTTCCAAAGTCTGTAAGTGTGGAAATGTTTCCAATTTAACTATTTTTGAGAAGAGTACAGGGCTAAGTCAAACATTTTCCTAAGGGATGACCCAGCTTGCTCAGTCTATCCAAGCACAAGCTACGATCAACCATCCCAGGCAGAAACTGTGAGTATTTACCTTGAATGTTCTTCTCTCCTGCTGAGTTCTCCTAAAGACAAATACATTACCAGATTTTTTTTTCCCCTCATGAATCTGTTCCTACTTGACAAATTAACTAGACCTCCCCAGTCTGGACAAAATCTCAACAACCTCATCAGTGGTTGGCCACACAGAGCTTGAGCAAAACCCAAGACTTCCAGCAACTCTTGCTATTAATACCTGCACTGGTATTTGCTTCTCAGAACACACAAGTCCTCTGCACAGCCAGGATCCTGCAGTACAGCCCTTCTGGGAGCACAGTTGCTGCACCATGCCAAGCAAAGGCTAAGGTGTGCCTTCCCACACAAAAAAGGCTGTGGAGGAGGATAAACATTGCAGTGGTACATTTCCAGCACGGTCCCCGTTAGCAACTACACATACCCAGTTGCTGTGCAGGAATGAGAATGTTTATTAAGTTTGATAACACATATTTATACCTCTTAAGCTTTAACAATGGTTGTTCTGTATTGAGGACTTTGTATATTTGCTACATTAATCTACATTTCTAGGCAAAAATCTGTATTACTAAGTAAAAACACAGAAGACTTTATTCACCTTTGTGAAACACCTGCTGTGTAAGCCATAACTTCCTACTTCTGTAATATTTCCCTAGGCTTCTTCCCTATAAGAAAGAAAATGCTGCTTGTTTCAGCAGCAGGACTGCTTGCTTCAGCCATAGGGTTTTTTGGAGGGGAGTCTATGGTTTGAACCCCAACAAAACACGGTTAAGCAGAAGACAAAAACCACAAAAAGAAAACACAAGCCTGTTTGATCCCCAGCAAGGCCCTGCCCACCAGCCCGTGCTGGGTTACAAGCAGCCTTCGCAACTAGTACTGGGCACCTTTTGTTCTGCCAAGAGGAGTGGAAGTTTCTGGCTGATATTGAGCTGCATCTCTGGTCAGCAGGAGAGGGGGGGTCACTTTGAACCAAGTTGGGTGGTTTTGTTGGATTTCCTAAATTTTTAAGGCTTGGAGGGTGAACCAGTGCCCAGCCCCCTTGCGCTCCATTTCTGGCCCTGCCTCACTACCTGCTGCTTCACACCAACTGCAAAAATACTTTTTTTTTTCCAAGAGAACATGAATATGAGATTTCACTAAGCCCAGAAACCATGACTTAAAGATGTTTCAAGGGGAGAGCAGATGAGACCAAGGGCCTCTCCCTTACTCCAGGGCTCAGAATTGTGGGTTATTTCTTTCAGAGAAACTCTCAAACAGCTTCAGTGGCTCCACGCTGGAAGGAGTCAGACCAAAACCAGAGCTAAATGAATCAAGTTCTGAGCTATGCCATCTGTGCCAGTGACAAATGCTCTGCTCCAGAAGAGCAGCAGGAACATGGTGGCTATTGCACACCATCACATCACTCACCTCCTTCACGCTGTTAACAGGGGACAACAAAGATTTGCTAATGCAGAAAAGCCCCCCCTTTGCTTCTTGAGAAGATAAAACAAATGAAGCATTAATACTTCAGATGAAATCATAGGGAGTTAATAGGGATTAAGTATTGTCCAGAAGGTGGACACAGATGACTTCCACCTCTACAGAGCCCAACACCTGCACTATGGCACCTTGAGAAGCTGTTCAGTTCTAGGGGCTGCACAAGTAGCTGGGTTTTACTTGGGTGGTTCCCCAAAAGCAAAGGTCGTTCCTTAGCATTGCATCAACAGTGAAACATTTTTTCCCCTCTATTCACCCTTAGTTCATAAAAATCAGATTTCCAGGGTGGCTGTTACAAGGTAGGATTAGAGAAGGGGTAAGGGCTTGGTCTCTCAGTCCACAGTAACTCAGTCCTCGCTCTGAGTCACCAGACAGGCACCTGAAGGAAGTGATACTGAGCATCACACTGAACACAGCCACCCAGTTTCCTCATTGCAGGAGGGATCATCATCTGGAGATAAGCATGCAATACTCCCTCTTTAAAAAAAAAACCCCAACCAACAAACCACCCTTTCTTTCATGTGGCTTAGTTTCTGTATGCAATTAAGAAGTCGCACTTTGTTAACTAAAGTTTTAAAGCATCAGATGATACCTAGGCAGAGCCAGCATGGTTATAATGTTTATGATACCAGTGGGGGTCTGAAACCAGCTGCCCAGACAGCAAACTTAGACTTGATATCCCTTGGAGACAACTTGGGAAGCAGGACTGGGTTGTGTAGGTAGATGAAAAGACACCCTGCCAAGGCAAAGAAAATTTGCATGTGAATTTTAAGCAAAAACAAAATCTCAAATCAGTTGCTTATATCAGTTTTCATCTTAAAGGGGAATTATTCTGATTTTTCAGTAGTAAGTGGCTTTAGACTGATGCTTCCTTAATCTTCTTTCATTTTCTGTTTGGCCCCTCTTTCATCTGCAGTGGTGTTTCCCCCTCCCAAAATTTGTTTGCCTATCTCTGCAGGCCAAAGGCACAGAAGGACAGATAACACCACCCTCCTGAGCACAGTGCTGCCTCGCCAGCTCCTCACCCCAGTACAGGACATACAATATGATAACAGCTCTGAAGTGTCTATGCACACGCATTTGGTCATGCCTACCTCAGATGGGAAGCCTAATGAGATTACAAAGACGTTAGGAAAGGCAACCACAAAAATAACCCGCCCCAACCTGAACAAAATAACACACACACACTTCAGTATCACCCCAAGGCTGGTATAAGGAGCTGGAGGATTGCTGTCACCAAGCTCGAGCTGCCAGATTGTCCCCAGGGACTCTGTAGGCAAGGACAGGGAAAAGCCCCATCGCAAATCAAGTGGGTGTCTGTGCCCTGAGCACACGTAGAATGTTAATTGCCCCAGTTGGCTTCACCTGGGACCGATTCAGCTCAGTGGGAGGTGGATCCCAGCCCTGGCTTGTCTCCTTCCCTTACCCGAGGTGGGCTGGGTGCTGGGTCATGCCGGGGTCACCTGTGGCTCCGTGGAGAAGCTGCACGGCTGCTCCCCAGCCTGGCTGAGGGCTTGTGGCTGCCCAAACACCCGAACCGATCCCTGTCTTCTTCCCTCCCGGCTGCGCTCACACCCAGGTCTGCAAGATGGCTACAGCTGCTCCACCTCCCCCGTCGACTTGGTAGTTATTTATTTATTTGTTTGTTTGTTTAAANCGGGGCCGTCCGTCCCATCTCACCCTCCGCAGGGCTCCCCGGGGCCGTCCAGCCCAGCCCACCCTCCGCCGGGACCCTCCGCCGGGCTCCCCGGGGCCGAC
>WBMV01008303.1:748082-760304 GCA_013396655.1 Campylorhamphus procurvoides | reverse complement strand
TCCGCCGGGCTCCCCGGGGCCGTCCGTCCGTCCTAGCCCACCCTCCGCCGGAGCCGAGCCGAACCGAGCCGCAGATGTGGGGCTGCCGCCGCCGTGGCCGCTGCCCGCAGGGCCGGCGCTGCCGAGGTAGGACCCGCCGGGACCCCCCTGCCCGGAGCGGGGCTGGGCGCTGCCCCCCTGCCCATCCCTGGGCTCCCCACCCACCCGTGGGGCACCCCCCGACAGACCCACGCGTGGCAGGGCACGGTCGTGGGTTCTGGGACCCCTCGGATCGGAATTTCCCCTTCGAGGGGTGAGGGTGCCCGGCGTCTCGGAGGCTCGGGCGGTGGGAGTTGGGATTTGCGGCTTCTGTTGGAACGGCCCGAGGAGGAGGAAGGTTTGGGAGATGTGGCGTGGAAAGAGGGAATCGTAGTGTAGCAGTGGCTGTTTGCTTCCCGAGTTATTTTTGGAGATCGCGTTGCTGTGATGGGGTTTTTTAACTGTCTGCGGGAAGGCGGGATTACATCGAGCTCGTCCAAACCTTGATGCTCTCCATTGGCTGAGGAAGGGTGTAAAACCAGTGCTTTGGCAAATACTGATCCAACTGGTTAGTTCTTCTTTTCTTATTCCTAAGGGCAACACCAAAGAAACGTATAATCTGCATCTTTTTTATCTTGCTTCGTGAGATTTGGCTGCTGGCTCGTTGGGGCCTTCCTTGGAAAGGGCTGACTCTCCCTGGGGATTGAGGTCTGGTGTGTTTGTGAGGCACTTTGTGTAATATGGGATGACAGCTGTGACGCAAGTGTACCTAAACTTTTGAACGTGGGCTCAATCATGGTTATATTTGGGTGGTTTTCCCCCACTTTCTAAGAAAATTGTATTATACACACTGGAAGGTAAACCTGGTACCTTCCTGGGCGCTCCTGCTGCCATGGGGCAGGATGAGGAGGCAGGGATGGAGGTGGTAGCAGAGGGGTGTTGTACTGGGGTCTGTTAATGGGACTGGGGAGCGGGAGCCTTGACCTGTCACCCTGAGCTCCCTGGTGCCACAGAAATCTGGGTGTCACTGGGTGTAGAGTGGCTGCGGCTCCTGCCATGGTGAGTCAGAGAATTGCCCTTGTTTACAGCAATCACTTTGCTTCTGCCAGCCTTATAGCAGGCAGGGCCTACTCCCTCCATGCCTGACTCCAACCCAGGGCATGGAAATGCATTTCAGTAAGGCTGTGTTTAAAAACCACCTGGACAGAGAGGGAGGACTCTGATTCAGCGGCTGAAAAGCAGCAATGAACCATTGCTTACCTGTGGATGAACCAAAACCCTTCCACTGTTCCTTGGGTCATTTGCATGATGCTCACACTGGCATCTCCTGTGGGCAGGGGTTTGTTGGCTGTGCCAGGGGAGCCACTGAAATGGATGCTGCCCTCTCTTCATTGTCAACACCTCAGAGCCTGGCTCATTGTTGGCTCTGTAGCAGGTCCCATGGTGCTCGTGTGACTCTTTGGAGTGTGAGGAGATAAAAAAAAAAAGTGTTCATACTGAAACAACTTGAAGACTCTTTTAAGATTTTTAAATCTTTAAAGATGTTAATTTTGAATAAAATATGTTTACTAATGCCAAAGAAAACTAGTTCATATGAGGCACAACCTTACTAAACTAAGTACAACTTGGAGTGATCTCATATGGTGTCAATTGATTTTGTAGTGCTCTGCAGAGAGCTGAAGATGGGACTGAATAAATACCCGTTGTGATATTCCTGGTGCTCATCCAACGTGTTGCGGAGCAGTTTGTGAAGGTTCCAGTAAGTTTGCTTAATGTGGCCTTACTCAGTTGTGAGGCACTCCCATAGTTATGACTGCAATTAAAAGCAATGACAACCATTTACATAAGATGCCTGTCCTTTTAAATCGGTGTATCATCTAATGAGAGCATTCATGAAGGGATAGTTATTCAGGATGAGGACCCAAAGCTCAGAGCATTTTGGTGAGGATTTTGTTTCCCAACTTTTTTGAGGTCATTTGGAGGAAGGATGTGCTGTGAAATAGAACATTTTATTATGAAAATATACTGATTCATAAATATAACTCTTACCAGTAGTAGGATGTTATTAAGTCATTATAACACTTTATTTTTTTTATGTATCATCCATCTGATTTTTAAAAAATCAGCTTGGTTACACCAGTATTTTTCTCAATTTGATTGCGTCAATGTTCCTTCTACTCTTATGAGTAAGAGATTTGGTAAACCCAACTTGTGGATGGTATTTAATTGCTGATGAAGCACTACGGATGTGTTTTGAATTGCTCACTGAACTTGCATGGTTTCCTTGGGGCTTAACCTCTGTGTGTGATGTCCACAGATTTTATTTTGAGATAAATAGAAATATTAAACTTGAATTGCTGGAAAACATCATGTACTTGGAGAATGTTTCAGCTTTCTTTGGAAAGAAATGACCTAGTGAAGTATTCCCGCCTTCCCACTCTATATGTTTTGGTTTGTACCTTTTTTATTTGTCTGTTTTAATTTACTGAATATGGTGTAAGCTTGTATCCCCACACCCTGGGTGGGGCAGCTTCTTGGGAAGAGTCACAAGGCCAGTGTAGTAGAAAGGGTACGAATTCTCCAAATACAACTGAGAAAGCACCAGCCATGAGCCTGAGAAGTGCAGGGTTCCTTGTGTCTGCTCTAGTTTTCCCTAGAAGCCACTTTTTCCTATTTTAAGTGAAATAATTAGTCTGTTAACCTTTTCTCACAGGCATAGCACTTGGCTTGTGGTCTCTGAGACTGTAAGAGGGTAAGTAATTAAATTGCATAAGGGAGTAAAAGAGAATAATGAACTCTAAACTCCCCAGACTGCCTAGTTGGGCTCTCCAATAGCTCGAATTAAGAAATTTAGGTGGATTCCTGATTTTACGTGAGTTTTATCAGGCTCTCAAAGTGAGGATATGGGAGGGAGTCCCATGCTGCTTCACACAGGTGATTTCCAGGGCTGGTGGGTTGATTTAAGGCACGATTTGGTTGTGCAGGGGATCAGTGTTGGAGGGGAGTGCTGGCCTGGAGTGCTCAGACAAGGCACCACGTGGGGCCAGGGTAGTTAATAACCAGGCTTGTGCTTGAGTGCCTGCCAAAACCTGGCCCTAAATATTGTAATCACATACTAATTATGAATACTAATCTCCAGACGTATTTAATGTATTTCTGGGTGAAGTACTGACCTTGTAGCTGTCAGGTGGTGCTGTGTGTGCTGCGTTAAGGAAAATTATGGAATGGTTTGGGTTGGAAGGGACCTTAAAGATCCTCGTGTTCCAACCCTCTGCCATGGGAAGGGACATCTTCCACTAGCCCAGGTTGCTCCAACCCCATCCAACCTGGCCTTGGACACTTCCAGGGATGGGGCAGCCACAGCTTCTCTGGGCAGCCTGTGCCAGGGCCTGCCCACCCTCACAGGGAAGGATTTATTCCTCTAATCTAATCAAAACCTGCCCTCTGTCAGTTTGCAGCCATTCCCTCTTGTCCTGTCACTCCATGATCTTGTCAAAAATCCCTCTCCAGTTCTCTTGTAGCCCCCTTAGGCACTGGAGGGTGCCTAATGCCTTCTCCACAACCACTGTGACATTGTGGGTCTGTGAATTTGTGTCCATGCAAAGAATAATCACTTGGGATTTTTGCATAAAATGAGTAAATTTATCTGTGCTATGGTAACAGTGCAGTTGTAAGTGCCTTTAGGATTGTGTTTTGATTATGTCAAACTTATCCACCAGCTTCTCAAATGAGGAATGGGGGGGCTCTTCTGGGTGTTGATGTCTGTGACATTCAAGGATCTGAAGTAACACACTGGAGTGGATCCTGCAGCCTTTAAGCATGTAGCTTCCATGAATACAAATGATGAGTCTCTTAATTGCAACTGACTTTTATCCATGTGATGGATAAAAATGATGTTTTGCAATGTTTTATTAATAAAATGGGATGGATCTGTCATGAGTGCCCCTGTGGAAATAATATGCCTGTTACAACCCTAAATTCTTTGTTTCAGTATAATTTCAGCATTTGGATATCTGAAATGCCTGTATTGTGTTAGTTTCCAGATGAATCAGTACATTACTATCTTGTTTACAGGCCATACTTGTGTAGAAAAAGGTAAAAAAAAAAAAAAAGGTAAATAAAGGAATTTTAAGTTCTTGCCTCCCTTTTTGACTGAAGTTGAGCTGAAGTTGACCTAACTCATTCCTGAATAGGTTTTTTTTTTTTTCAAATTTTCTTCTTTTTACACCCTGTCCTGTCTTTGTGTCGAGCTGGCTTCACACATGTTGTGCCTTGGCACCAGGGATTGCCAGGAGAGCTGTGGGATCCAGGCTCCCCAGCAGCTGTTCTCCTCTAAGCAGAAGCTACAACAAACCCCTGCCAGCCACAGATCTGCTGTGGGGCTGGTACATGTCACTGGAGTGATACCTAAAAGTGACTTGGGCAGGCTATTTCTGCCTCCCTTGGAAAAGCCACTTGTGGTGTTGCATCTTTGTGAGTGATTTCTCCATGTGCAAACAGCAGCAGGCTCTGTGAGTTGGCTCAGTCTGTGCTGGCACTGCAGAGGCTCAGTTTGATCCTGCATATATTTTAGGTGCCTAAGTAGGAAGGTTTCCCTAAGCAGCAAGACATTCTCATGTCTGGATTAGGTACAGCTTGCCAGTGCATAGTTTAAATCAAAGGATAAAATATTTTTTGTGATTTATTTATAACTAAAAGCTTCTGTATGACTATTTCCCCTCCCTTTAGACATAAACTAGTCAAGAAGCACAACAAACACCAGCTGTTTTAATGCATCCGAAACTGCTTCTGACCAATAGTCACTGCCACAACAATATTTAGATTTAAGGCTGGTTTACCCTTCCTTTTAGGTTTTCTTTTATGGTCATGTATTTCCCTGGAAATCTAATTGATGTTGATTAATAACAAGCAACATTTTTTGTTCATGGGAACCCTGTGGATATTCTTGAGCACAGAGCTGTGCAGCATTTACCTTCTGCATTAGGGAGGGGTAAAAAAAAAAAATAAAAGAGCTTTGTAGTTTTCTCTACTACCAATGTGAAACTGATTTCCCCAAAACAATGAGAGGATTTCAGGGGTTCATGACCTCTTGCAATTAAAAAATGTCAGATGGCTTGTGAGAGGGGTGAAGGAGGAGGGGGAACAGCCCTTGCTGTGGAGGAAGCAAGCAGCCCTGCTAGAGCTGAAGTCATTACTCATTTTTGGTAGGAGATGGATCTAGCAGCTTTTTTTTTTTATCCTGAGAAATGCTGCTTTTGGGGATTAGAATAGGGGAGCTTAAAAATCCAAGCAGTTCTGGAAGAGATGTCTCCCACAGATTGATGTCTTGGAGTTGTAATTGCTTTTTCTTCCCCAGGCTGGGCCATTTCCAAGGATTTGTGCTCGTCTGGTGTCAGTCTCATGTCTGATGGGACAGGTCAGAGCACTGTGTGCAGTGGGGCTGTTGGCAGGGCAGCTCTTCACTCTTGGCTGCCAGTTTGCACTCAAATGGAGGTGGCTGATGTTTCTGAGACCTCTGTCCTGTGTGAAATAAGGTTCAGGGCAGTCAGTGAGTTCAGATGGCCTTGGTGGTGAGGGGACAGACCATCCCAGCGTGGGGTGGCTGGAGCCAGCAAGCCTGGACAGCTGGTGTTTCACTGGAGGTGGTGAGTGTGAGGGCCAGTGGGCTCATTTGCTTCTGATTCTTTTATTTAGTTTTCTATTTTTATATCCCCTATACATTTTGCTTTCAATTTAAATTTTGGAATGTGTTTTTATGCATTCTGGTGCCAAAGGCTGTCCCTTATGCTATATGTGATGGAGCATGGCCTTCTGTACACCTGAATAATTTTTTTACAATGTATTTTCTCTAGGGGACACAAAAGTTATTTTTTTCAGAATATAAAGGTATTTTAGGTGAGGTGATTTTGTTTGTTTGTTTGGGGTTTTAAAATTTAAATAGAAAGTTTCTTTATTTGCCTTATGCTGGCCACTCTCACTGGATAAATGTTTCCCCTTGCAAGAGTTTCATCCGTAGCATTTGTGCTGTTTAGCCTGTGTGCACTGCATGAATTTGATTATTTTGGCTGTCGTAATTTTGTTATCCGTATTAAGCTTCCTCATTTGCATATTGATCCTGTTAGTCTTAGGAAGCTGATAAGCCATCTAGCTGTACTTGCAAAATACACAGAAAATGAGAAGTCTGCCCTGGAGGCTCTGAAAACTGAGATTCGTTGTGATTTGGATCTCTGTATGTCTGGCCTGTTCTTTTTTTTCCTCTCCAGTGCTATGATTTAAACTACCTGACATCATTGCAGTTTGCCAAATTAAGATCAATTGTGCTTTTGTTATAAATTCTGTCATTGGTATCTTTCTGAGAAGCTCTGCCCTAGTTTGCTTGTATTTTTATTTGGATGAGTGTGCTCCTTTTTCATAAGCTTAAGAATATTTCCAGCGGCAGCTGGCATCACATATGCTGTGAGGTTTTTCCTCCTTGTGTCAGTGTCAGTTTTCCATGCTGGCCTTCCAGAGGGATTTATTCTTTGCTTTCAAAAAACCTGCTTTTCTGTCTCAGTTGCCTACAGGGCACCATGAAACCAAGTGTAACTGGAGAGGGCTTTGGGCCCGTTACTCTTTGCTCTTGCTTCCCTTGCCATGGGCTTTTCCCTTAATGACCTACATGTCCCATATGGTAATGTAGGCTGGAGTACTATCCTCTGTTGGACCTGTAAGTCCTGTCTCACTTTTTTTCTTTGTTCTAGCTCTGAGCCAAGCCTAGTTCCAAGGCCATTTTGGGTGCTTCTCTCTATTACGTGTTATTTATGTCACTGAAATGTTTGAAGACCCCAGTTTTATTCTTGTTCTCCACAACCTCTCTGCACAGTCACTGCTGCTTCCAATAAATTGTTGTTTTTTCTTTTGTGATACTCTTCCCCCCTCCCAGTCTGGTGTTTCTTCCTCCTCCATTTTGACCTTGTCGTGCTCTTGCCTCCCTGTGCCCTTTGCCAGGTGTTCACATGGCTCCAGCCTCTGGTATGTGCTGATGACTCACAGATGCACTCTCCACCTCCAAGGGTTTGTCACCCAGCCCAGCGGCTGTTTTCCTCCTTGCCTTTTCCTCTTTGATTTCTCCATCAATCATTCAATATTTCACGCCCCAAACCCCGGGTGGTGCTTCCTCAGCTCTCTTATCTCTTGTCTTTTAAAGTGCTGCCATCTGATAGGTAAGTCTGTTCCAAAGACTTCATGATTTTTTTTAAAAATTAATTTGGTTTATTTTGTGCATTTGAATTGCATGCAAATTTTGTGTGCTCTTTATTGTCAATATATTTCTTTTTTTTCATCTCATCAGACAAGGTCCCTAGTGCCTGTAATAAGTTTCTACAGATGTTTTTCTTCAAAGTGGCTGTCCTGAGGAATTGCACTTCTGAAGTCAGTTGATAGCATTTGGTTTTAAAGATGGCGTGAAGTGTTTTAGTTCACTCTGAGAAGACAGCTGCCCTTATTTTGTCATTTTCTTTTTTAATTTAGCAGCCTCAATCTAACTGTTATGAGCGAGTGGAATTCATAGCAACCTAGCTGAATGACAGGAGAAAGGATGTGTATACATCATAATTGTTAAATGTCTAATACAAAAGTAGCTGAGCATAATTCATATGCCTGTCAGCCTGGATAGGGGCTGTCTGTTTTACTTTACATTGTCAGTCCTTTCCTTGTGCTCCTTTTAACTACACTCCTACTAATAACAGCAAACCCAAACTCAGAACTCAGGAGGTTTTCTAATATGCTTATGTGATTGAAGAGAGCTTTGAGGCGATAGTGGCACTTTCAGACTACTCAGAAGAGATGGCTTTTAAGCAGGTTCCAGAGGCACAAAGACATCCTAGTGGATGCAGGTATGTTTTTTGCTTTTCTTTCTCTTTCAAATATCACAAATTTCACAAGCCTTGGTTTTCTGTGGTTATATCCTGGATATCAGGTAACTGAGGTGAAGAAGTGGATTTGCTGCTGCATCACCCTTCCAAGGAAGAGGAGAGTGTATCAGGGTACACCCACCAGGCGCCCAGAGGTTGTGCAAGGCTGGGTGTGCTGTTGCTGTAGTAACAATGTCAGATCCTACCAGAACAGTGTGTAGGAATGTGTGTCCTCAGTAGACTTGCCATCTTGGAAACTCGGTGTTTTCAGTTAACCTTTGCACCTGTGAATGTAAATAGGCAATTTATGCAAATGCCATGTGTTTTGATGTCCTCTTTTTGCACTTCTTAGAAGCACATGCCCCCCTCATGTAAATAGCTTGGAGTCCCTGGTATACAGTAAGAGGATTTATCTACAAAGGGCCTTTTAACACTGGGTTGCACTCAGCAAACATGAATAATGGATGCCATCTTTCTTTTATGTTGCATCATAACAGGAAGATTTAAAATGTTGCTACACTTTGTGATGATGGAAATAGTTTTAAGCAATACCTGGGAGCACCACTTGAGGATCTTGCCCATTTTTCAGGGAAATAATTTCAATGTTCTCTCAGAGGTAAAGAGGGGAGGTGACTGCTTGGACTGGAGGTGTAAAGATTTAGTGATTTGTCCTTCAGATTTAATGAATACAGTTAATGCAGACCAACCTCATGCTACACTTAACACAGGAAACTTCCTTGCATGAGAACAACTTCATCTCATTGGTGGGGTTTATCTCCAGACTCTAGGTTTCTCCCACATTTAAAATACAGTAGTTACTTCTTCTGAAATGTGATAACATCTAAACTAACATGTTTATATACCTAGAAAAGGCTGTGCTTTCAAGAATGGTTCACATGAAGGTAACCAAAGAACAGAGTGCCAGTGTAACAAGCTGTATTTTTCTCTGCAGTTGACACTCCTGTGTCTGTGAATCTCAGTGTTTGCCTGGGATCCTCATGCAGTCCATGTTCTGCTTATAACCTGTATCTCCCCAAGCCATCTGAGATTGACTGATAGGTTTTATATGCCTACAGTGCAGCACGTGGGTTCTGTAGAAACCTGTCCAAGGCTTTATTGGTACAATTCTTACAGTAAAACCTTTGTATAGCTAGTGCTTGTTTCCTGATCATTAGGTTGTCATGGTTTGGAAAACACAGAACTGTGCTGGAATGCAGCCCCACATGAACACTGCTGTGAGGGGTTCATTGCTGCTTTGCATGCATGGTGAATAACTATTGTGATGTTTCAGTAGATGATGAAGAAAATACAATAAATGCAAATTAGTGTGGCATTTAACTGTCTCTCCAGCCAAGTGTGGTGTGATGCTTCTGAGTGCCTGAACCCTGTCAGATCTTCCCTTGTATAAGATGTGTTGGTGATTGTTAGAATAGGTGGGGGCTTGTTTTATTGCTGATTTACCTTACACCAGTATTTTCTGTTTGGATGAGTTATTTTCATTATCTGTGCTAAGGAATATTTTGTTTCAGCTTAAGGAGTCTGTCTCGTATTTGTATTTATACAGCTTTGTCTGTGCTGGGGTCTTGGGTGTTGTTTAAATCTATTCCCCAATTAGCACTGGCAACATCTCTTGTTCTTAGTAGTAGCTCATTCTCATTTAAAGCATGATTACAAATGGGGTTTTTATCAATCTCTTTGATAGATTGATCTGTAGCCAGGAAGCCTAGCAATAAAATGAACTCCTATAAAATAACTTCCAAAGGTGTGTATCGCTAAGGGCAGATTCTTTTTTTAGTTCTGAATTCTTAATGGCTTTGCTTGTCTTTGAGGTAGCAGTCTACTTCAAGACAGCTGGAACTTTTTCCCTTTAGGTAGTGATAGGAAATAAGATATGAAGTGGATGGTGCCAGTAATGAAACTTACTTGTTGCTCAGAAGAAATGGAGTAAGTGCTAGGGCCATGTATCACAAGGCTTGGTCCTTGTGATTTCAGCTGGTTTGGAATCAAGTCCCATATGGAAGGACCTGTGGAAATGGTATGGGGAACCTGCTGAACTTGTCATGTGGGATGCTTGAAATTTTTGGGGGCTTAGTGGGCTATTTGTCCTTTTTGCTGGGTTGACTCCTGTGACATTAGACTTTGAAAAAACAAAATGAGTGGTACTCTTGGTTGAGGAGAGAATCATATGCATCTCTTGGAGAGGTGGAAAAAAATCTTCATTTAAGAAGCTGAGGTAACAAAAAGTCCTGAGAAACTGACCTGAGAAGGTATGAACCAATGTATGTTACTCTGCTAATCCAGTATCATGTCTCTCTCTTCCTGTATTGCTCATTGTGCTTGCTAAGCTTTTCATGGGAAGGAACTTACTGTGTTCTCTGTGGGAAGCTGCGTGACAAGCTTTTAACTCGTGAGGGATCTCTCCTGCAGGATGACTGTTCCCAAGGCACAGTCTGGGTTGTCAGCAGGAGCTGGGGAACTGCCTGGGGAGAAAGAGTGGCACCTTTTTTTGGTGCAGCTTTCTTTACCTCTGGGTTTCCTTGGCAATTGAAGAGTATGGTTGAGTTAGTACTTGTCTTACAGAGGTCACTGTGTACCAAGAAGAAGGCCACTGTGTGTTAGGCAGGTTATTAGGGACTTCTCTTCCACAGGGAGGAAAAACCTGCCAGGCTTGATCTGTACTTCAGGAATATGGGAATTACCTGGGGGAAGGAACAGTCTGTCCCCTGCTGAGGTATTAGTGTAACAAAGGATATGGTGGAACAGGCCAAGTGTCCCAGCTGCTTTGCAGAAGTTCTGGTCATTACGGTAGAAACTGGGTGCAGCTGCAAGTCTTTTCCCCACTTAAGAGCAATAGGAAAACATCAGCACTGTGCCCCACATCGGGTTTGTGGGGAGAAATCTCTCCCATTCCACCTGAAACCCTCTTTGAAACGTTGGAGTGTTGTTACATGTGAACAAAAAGGCTGAAGCATAGTTGTGTGTTTGGTCACTGACTCTTCTCATTGGCTTGCAGTGTTGTAACAGCCTTACATATATTAGATAGCTGTTCCTGCTGTCCTCAGGTGATGCTTCCAGCTGCATACATTTTGGCCAATGAAGGACTGCCAAGGGCCTGCTGAAGGTATACTTGACATTTTTTTTTTCTTTTTTAAAAGAGAAAATCAATGATAAGCTCAATAGGAATTACCCTGTCTGCTTTATACACACACTGTGATGCAGTGTAGCAGGCTGCCAGTTAGCTGGTCAGAGCCAGCTAATCCATGTGAAACTGGGGAGTGTTGGCTGGGTGTCAAAGCTGGATATGTAGGATCTGTGTGTGGCTGAAGGCTCTGCTGGTGTGTGTCTGTATTTCTTGAATAACAGCCATATGTAATGATCTTTGCAAATTCTGTGTTCCTCTGTGTCTCCTTAAATTGTGCTGAGACAAAACTGGTGCTGTGCTGTGTGGTTGATGTCTTTTAGAGTAGTTGTAAGCTGGGGGGCACACAGCCCTGTCTTTGTACCTTCTTAAAGGAGAGTAAGGACCCTACTTCTAAACTCTCCTCCTCTCACTATTGCCTTATGTATAAAATGCAGATGTCAACTTTAAGATGGGATCATTTAAACTAATTCCTGTTTGTCACTTCTACCTAGAGCAGTAACCTGCCAGTTGCAATAGAGAGGGTTTGGATCTCAGTTTTTCCCAGCTGTTTATTGCCAGTTGTGTGTGTAGAGATCAGTTATACTGGTTTTCCCAAAGCAAACAGCTGAGAATGTGCGAGTGAAAAAATATACCTCATGATGTAGTGGAAGGAGAATTGCTTTAGCAAAATTGACGTATTAGGTTAATGATGAAATATAATTTGTTGGTGATTAATATCTAGAAAGAAATGGGCATATTTAGGTCCGAGTGTGGACTCACACCCTCCACCCCCGTGTTGTTTTCTTTTCGTGTGAGAAAATAACTCGGGATCGGTAGGTGGACTTTTCTTCCCCGTAACTTTCTGTAACCTCTGACTGTACCTCGGGCACTTAAAAGCCAAGTGCCGATGTGTTTTACTTATGTGGGGCTTTGCTGTCTCCTGTCCCAGCGGTCCCGGTATCGCTTGGCTCTTTGTTTCCGGAGTATTCATGGGGAATTACCTCCAGTTTCTCCAGAACTGTCTGGGCACGGGCCATCTGCTGCGGCTCGGCCAGTTCTCACCCCGCGGCAGCATCTGCTGCCCCCTCATCCGGGGGTGTGTGTCCCCCTCCCCGGGGTGTCTGTGTCCTCCCCGTCCCCTCCCCGATGGGGGGGTGTGTCCCCCTCTCCCCCCGGTGTGTGCCCCCGTCC